>SNQJ01S0047050.1:116238-130871 GCA_010110895.2 Picea sitchensis | reverse complement strand
CTATGGCATACAAATTGGAGTTGCTTGCATCTTCACGAGTACACCCAGTTTTCCATGTTTCATGCTTAAAGAAGGTTATAGGAGACAAGATCCCAGTTCAAACTATATTGCCTCAACTCGACGAGGAAGGAAAAATCATATTGGAGCCTGAAGCCATCACTGACACAAGAATTCACCAACTAAGGAATAGATCGATTTCAGAGTATCTCATTAAATGGAGGAAACTACTAGCTGAAGATTCCACTTGGGAAGATGAGTCTTTTATACAGAAGCATCTAGAGTTACTCAAGCGTTGTGGACACCACTTGTCTCAAGGGGAGGGGCATGTTAAGCCCTAATATTGGCTTATTACCCCTTAATTGGGGCATATTAGATTAGTAATGCTATTTTATTTATGTCGGCTTTAGGCCATTAGATGTAATTTAGATTAGTAATGTTATTTTAATTATGTCGGCTTTAGGCCATTATTGGTAATTATACCTCCTAGTCTCCTATATATACCAAGGAGACATTTTCATTTTGAATCATCTTGTACTTGAACATTTAAGTGGGGTAAAAGGAGTTTGCCCCCTCGAAGAGGCTTATCATCTGAAATTATCTCTTTTTCAAGGCATTGAGTACTTTTTCTGAGGTTTTTCTATGCTATATTGATGTTTGGTTCTTAACAGTCAAAGACCAATAATTATTATTTTTTTATTTTTATACCATTTTAAAATGAATTTATGTATTGTATGATTGGTGGATAAATTCAAAGTCTTATCGCAGAAGCATCAACGTTGTAATCATGGTTTTCCATATTCTGGGTAGATACAATGAATTTCAAAGCCGAAAAATCTAAAGAGCTCTTAAATTTGGTACGGAGTCCATATTATCTGCATCATCGTGTTGTAACGTGTCCTAGATTGACGGTCTTCTCCACATCCTCATGTTGTAACGTGATTTAGATTGACAATCTCGTATACAAAAAATCATGGCATGTAAATCCTTATTGGCGTATTCTTATATATAAAAAATGAAAGTTATTTTAATTGTTCACAATTAATTAATAATTAATTAATGGAAACTCAGATTATACATTTAACACTAACAGACTTATTTTCTTGTAAATGAAATTATGGACTCAAACATCTTAGGATGTTGGTAATGATACCAACATATATGTCCAAAAGAAATCTTAATTTCATTTATATGGTTATTAGCCATTATTGGCAACTATGGTCTTCGTAGTGTGATAATAAAGGCATGAAAAACGATTTAAATTATTAGAATTTGAACAAGATCATGAAAATAATTTTTGTAGTGTAGATGTTGCACGATGTTGGCTGGAAACCTCCTTGGCAAAGGAATGAAATGTAGGCAGGTTTCATTATTATAGTTAATGGTTAATGTTACAATTATTCTTTTAAATGAACATGCTTATTTTCTTACCTTGGTTTTAACATTTTTTATTAATTTTATGAACATTTATGAATATAGTAATGAGAGGACAAGCAAATAAACTCCAAATTTTGTTTTTGTTTTTATTTTTATTCTTGTTTTTATTGAAGTCACATTATATTATTTTTTTAGTAATCTAAATTAATAAATTCAAAATTCTATTAAAAATATTGTAATATTTATATAAAACAAAATCATTAAATAACGTAATCTATTTACTACACAATTATCTTATTTTCAAGTTTTATATTGTTCATAATTTTACTGGTAAGAGTGGATTTGTCAACTTGATATAGTCCATGGACAATCACCTTGGCCATAATTACTACATCCTGTTGACCGTCATTGTATTTCAACAATATTTAATCTTCAATGTCAATCATGATTTTACTACCCAGATTCAATGAGATGTAGATTCTTCCAAAAGTTAATTCTCGTTAATTTTCATTTCTCATAGTTACACTATATCCAAAACATATTTTTAGTGTTTAATATCAATATTACATTAGTGCCAACTTTACAAGTCAATTGTCATATACCTCAAAAACTATCTGAAAAAAAAAATTGTGTTTGTATAAATATCCTTGAATAGTTCGAGATTCAAGCAAGTAAGCTTTCTGTTATAAAGCTTGAGTCTGAAAGTTTGCAAGAGTCCTTACTATTGTCGACTATCATTACCATTCAACTTAAAGTTTTCTGATCGACAATAAGTGTTTACTCCTCATTTCAAAGTTTATTTCAATTCCTATAATTATAATTACTTTCCTATATGTTTGTACCTATAACCATTATCACAGTCTTAACAACAAAAATGACTTTGGGACTTTATGTCCAAATCCTTATATGTTAGAACCTACAAGTAACCCATTACCATATGTTTACAATACAAACGACTTTGGGGGTTGATGGCCTAGGCCTCATGCGTTAGTCCATACACATAATCACACGATGAAAACGACCAAACAAACTTAGGTAAAAGTAGAGTATTAGTCTATACTCCTCTGCAAAAAATTAAATATAAACAGACCCCTATAGTGTTTTTTTTTTAAATATATAGATACAGGATAGTGGTTAGGTAAGGCCTTTCGGGTAAACTCAAAGTATGAATATTTCATAATCGTCCGATCATATTCAAATTCACCTGCACCGTTGGATTACAAGTACTGGGTCTCATGCTTATTCCATATGCTCACTGGCTGTGACCACGGGCCTAATCAAAATGCCTTTCACATTTCGGCATTTTGGCAAGTCACAATCCCTGAAATGGAGCCAGATCAATGGTTCACAAAACTTCATAATCTGATTCCTTCTTTTCTTAATTGAAGGACTGACGGGATTTCGATGTTTTTCTCTTCGAGTCATCGTGACTCCAACATTATAAAATTCATGATCATAAAATATTCGAAGTGATTCGACAGTTCAAATAACCCACTGAGATGGATTGTTGACGATATTTTGGAGTTTTGCCTTTCAGGTTTCGAGACTCACAATAGTCCCTTTTGGCATTTAGAGTTCGAGACTTCATGATGGTGGATTTTCTGCTTGCTATGTAAAACCCCGAAATAGAAAGTTCCGATGTGTTGTAAACCTGCTGATGTCACACATGGATTGACATATGTCGAATAGCTACCACGTGTCACTCTGATTTGTGACTTACATGTGCTTGAAATGTTGGATCAACTTGACACTTTTCATTGCCTCATCGTGCCACGTGTCCTTAGCTAAAGTTGTTGGTTGATGTGTCTGTTTCAGGACTTCGAGGTTCGCTACTTCAAAGGTTGAAGTTCCTTTGATATTTGATTTACCAATCTACGAAACTCCGAAATGGAGTCTTTGACATGCTCTCATCTTTCTCATTTCGTGATTTCATCATTCTTGTCGTGAGTTTCCTTGACACCTCCAACTCCCGGTATCCGAAACTCTGAAATGGCGATTAAGTTGTGGTCTCACATTTCATGATTTTATCATTCTTGTCATGAGTGTCCTTGACACCTCCAACTCCCGGTATTCGAAACTCTAAAATGGTGATTAAGTCATGGTTTTTCATTTCACGATTTTATCATTCTTGTTGTGAGTGTCCTTCACACCTCCAACTCCCGGTATCTGAAACTCCGAAATGGTGATTAAGTCGTGGTTTCGCATTTTGTGATTTTATCATTCTTGTCATGAGTGTCCTTGATACTTCCAACTCCCAGTATCTGAAACTCTGAAATAGCGATTAAGTCGTGGTTTTGGTACCGTTTATTAAAGGTAACCCGTTTTGTGATGGAAAAATCTATCGTTGGAAGTAAAACACCGCATGGGATGTTCATTTGTTTCAATTCTGAACGAGATATGTAATACTAGTTTTAAAAGAGTTACAGGGCTTCCCTTTTTCCTACTTGTAATGTCATGCTAGTTATTTTATTGGTTTAATATACTAGTGCCATATTGGCTACTTCCTCGAAAGGATTTTGAAAAAGGAAAAAATGCTCGGCTATTGCCAGCTATATGTGTATCTTGTTTATAGTTGACTCCAGATCGCATGATGGCATATGAATTCAATTTTCACTTACTGTACTTGTGTTAAAGACTTTTCTTTTGAACTTTTAAGTGATTTTGTTGTTATTTACACAGTTAGGAATTTACTCAGGGGTATGTTTTATGTTTCAGGATGTCCCTTCTTCCTTGGGCCTTCGTGCCTCTCATGATTAGTTCTGGTAATTAAACTATGTTAATTCGATTCACTCCAATAATTTTCGAACATTTCAACCTATAAATTTTCATTAAATACTGGTTGATATAAATATGTGTAAATGTTGTAGATGGTCTATAATAGTTCTTGGTATTCGCAAGGTCACTTTTGTACTTTAAATATACATATATTTATCTTAGACACTTGCGATTAGGGCTATCTCCTAAAAAAAATCATGATTGTTCAGTTGGTACATGGAAGAAATATTAGTTAATTACTCTACTACGGTGCGTGACTTTATATATTAGAAATGTCCATACATATACATATATATATATACACTATGCAGTTTTCCATTCGCATTCAATATGTAGGTAAACTCAAATCTGCATCACAATTTACTTGTAGGGTTTTCAACTACGATGCTTTATCTTACTACAGTAGAAATCCAAACCACAACACAAATCTTCTTTAAGAATTGACTAGTCATATCCTTCCAGCTAATATACTTTGAGGAACTAGTATTCATAATAGTAATGAGATGCATCAAAGATAATCCATTCCGAACTAGTAGAGAGACATTCTAGCAATTCCTAAGTTTGCAATAGGATGCATTCGATCTTTCGTCCTTAATATTATTTCTAACAGATGCATTCTATCAAGTATGTAACCATTTAAAATTCAGCTAGAAAAGGGACAAAAATAACATATCTGAAATAATACGCTGAAAGACAAAGGGAACAACCACGTTCCTCCCAACCGTAGAATAGGGAAGCCAAACTACTTGCCCGATTCACCCCCGAGCTTGACCATGAATCCATGAGGGCGAACTTGGAAAAGCTTCTCTTCATATATGTCCTACAACTCCAACATTTTTTCCCTTGCCTCACACTCAAGTAGTGTTCATAACAACAAGTAAATCAAAAGTCTCCTTTCCCAGCATACTTGGCAGCGTCCTGCCTCCTCTCATATGCTATTTATCATTTGCCCAGGTTTTTTCCCTCCCTTGGAAATTTTCATAGCTTTCTAAATCCCTGATTTTCAGGGGCTGCCAATGGCCAAATCACTGATTTTCCAGTTGTAATAATCATCCTAGAGGTAGTTCCAACATGTTCCCCACTCATGGAGTCATGGTTAGCTAAATTTAACATGGTTGTTCTATTTGTCCTCCTGCAATCAATATAAAATATTCTATTTCCATACAAGTGTCATAGTCAAATAGCTAGTTGGGTCAAATCAAGTCTCTGCCCAATAGTCAAAATAATTAATTACAATTACCAAATTCGAAATTCAGAATTTCCATAAATGGCAAAAGTTTTCCAAATTCGAATTTACTAAAAACGGAATAAATTTCCAGCAATTTTAAATTTCAAAAATATTTTATTTTTAGGGATGTCATGTCCTTTCCCCCTTTAGTAAAACACTGTCCTCAATGTTCACTCCTTTATTGGAATAGGATTGGATGATATTTCTACAAATCTGCCTCCAACTCCCAAGTGGCCTCCTCAGGACTAAAGTGCTTCCATTGCACCTTTACCTGAGCGATGGCTCTATTCCGAAGTGTTATTTCTCTCTGGTCCAGAATGCCCAGGGGTTTCACCTGGAACTCTCCTTCAGGTTCCACCTACACCAAGTTCCAATCAATCCTATGAGTAGGTTCATGAATATAACTTTTCAGCAACGAAACATGAAATACATTATGAATTCTTAGATTAGTTGGAACTGCAAGTTGATATGCTACGGGTCCAATTCGAGCTAGTATCTCGAAGGGCCCACAAAACCTAGGTGCCAGCTTGGCACAATTCCCTAACTTCAACGATCTCTTTCGAGCTTTGACCTTCAAATAAACATGGTCTCCTACTTGAAATTCCAAGTGTCTTCTTTTCTGATCTGCATAGCTCTTTTGTCTGTCCAATGCTCCTTTCAAGTTATGTTGTACCTTTCTGACCATGTTCGCCATTTATTGGAACATGTCTGGTCCAATTATGAGTTTGTCAGCTGGGTTATCCCAGCTAATTGGATTTGTACACTTTCTTTCATACAATATTTCGAAAGGGCTCAACTTAGCCGAAGTTTGGTACAAATTGTTATATGCAAATTCTACCAAGTGTAGGTAGTCTTCCCAGTTGCTTGGTTTTGTTCTTACGTACATGTGAAGCATATCCTCTATGATTTGGTTTGTCCTTTTGGTCTGTCCATCCATTTGTGGATGATAGCTTGCACTAAAATTCAAGTTAGTGTTTAGCCCTGCAAACAATTCCTTCCAAAAAGTGGATGTAAATTTTACGTCTCTATCTGAAATCACCATTTTAAGAATACCATGCAGTCTAAAAATTTCTTTCATGAATATTTCAACAATGTTTATAGCTTTAAAAGTAGACTTTACAGGAATAAAGTGTGCAGACTTACTGAGTTTATCGATTACAACCATGATAGAATCATTATGTTTCTGATTTTTAGGCAAACCTGTTATAAAGTCCAGTGATATAGTCTCCCATTTCCATTCTGGTACTGGTAATGGCTGTAATAGGCCAGTTGGATGTTGGTGCTTGGCCTTAACCTGCTGACAATCTTGGCACCTAGCCAAGTATTCTGTTGTTTCACCCTTCATACTAGGCCAGAAAAATAGTTTTCTAAGTGTTGTTATTGTTTTCTGGTAACCTAGATGGCCAGAATATGGTTTCTTATGCACTTTGTCCAAAATTGTTGATTTCAATTCTGCTGAATCTGGTATGTAAAGTCTATTTTTAAGTCGTAATAGTCCTTTCTTGTCGATTCTTAGATCTGTTTTGTCAGAGTTGGTGGTACTATTTTGTAATTATGTCATTATCTTAGTGTAATTTCCATCGTTAATACTTGTCATTCTTATTCTTTGTTCCAGATCACTTTCTGCCCTGTTGATGTTTATCTCAAATAACCCATGGACTCTTCTTCTTAAAGCATCTGCTACTTTATTTTCCTTACCCTTGATATGTCTGACCTCGAAGTCGAATTCGCTCAAGAAGGATAGCCAGCTTACTTGTCTTGCATTAAGATCTGATTGGTTAAAAATATATTTCACCCTGCTATTATTTGTCAATAGTAGGAGTTTTCTGCCCATTATATAGTGTCACCACATTTTTAAGGCATGTATTACTGCTACCAATTCTAATTCATGAGTGGCATAATTTCTCGTGTTATTTTAATTTTCGGGACTCGTAACAAATCACATGACCTTCCTGAGTTAGGGCACCACCTAGTCCCTGTTTACTTGCATCAACACAAACTATGAAGTCTTTATCTGGGTCTACTACCTTCAAAATGGGTGTCGATGTCAATAATTCTTTTAGCTTGTTAAAGTTGTCTTGACACTTTTGTAACCAGTTAAACTTGGTTCCTTTCTTTTGTAGTGACATGATAGGGTAGTCTATCTTGGAAAACCCTTCTATAAATCTACGATAATATCTGGTGATTGCCATGAAGGACTGGATATCTTCCACATCCTTAGGTACTGACCATTCCATAATGGATTTTATCTTTTCTGGGTCTACGACAATACCTTCTAAGGAAATGACATGTCCTAAATATTATATTTCTTTTTGATAAAAGTCACATTTGTCAAATTTTGCGTATAGTTTGTGTTTCCTTAGTGTTTGCAGAACTATTCTTAAGTGTTCATCATGTTCCTCCTCCATTTTGGAATAGACCAGAATATCGTTGATAAATACTACTACGAACTTGTCTAAGTACTAACTGAAAATGTTGTTCATCAAGCACATAAATGTGGCTGGTGCGTTAGTGAGTCCAAAAGGTATGAATACAAACTCATAGTGTCCATATCTTGTTCGAAAGTTTGTTTTGTTTATGTCCTCGTCCTTTATCCTAACATGATGATAACTAGATCGTAAATCCAATTTTGAAAAGATCTTGGTCTCACCAACTTGATCGAATAGATCATTTAACCTTGGTAAGGGGTATTTGTTCTTAATGGTCATTTTTTTCCATTGTCTATGATCGATACATAGTCTTAGAGTACCATCTTTCTTTTTCACAAAGAGGACTGGTGCCCCCCATGGTGAAACACTCAGTCTAATATACTCTTTGTCCAACAATTCCTGTAATTGGATTTTTAATTTTGTCAGTTCTGGTAGACTCATTCGGTAAGGTGCTTTTGAGATAGGGATTGAACCGGGTAGTAGGTCTATGGAGAAGTCTATTTCCCTTCTAGGAGGTAATTCTGGTATCTCATCCACAAACATGTCTCTGAATTCACGTAGGACAACAAAGTCTTCTAACTTTGGCTTATCTTCTTTTTCTAATAGATTCGTCACTTGGATGGTATAAACTTGACATCCCTTTCTAATACATTTCTTGAGTTGCATCGCTAAAACTTGTTTGACTGATACATGTTTTGGTATGCCTTGGGTTGTTCTACAAGTGCCAAAATAATCTTTATAGCTAAGTATCTTTGTATAACAGTCTAGTACTGCTTTGTGTTGTTCCAACCAATCCATCATGATAATCATATCATAAGATCCTAGTGGTAAGATGTTCAGATTGGTCCTTATCTTTTGACCACCTAAGTTGAACTCAAAATTAGAAATAAAGTCAACTACTTTCCTTTTAGTACTTTTTTCTAGTTGTATCAGCCATGATTTAGCATGCTTCCGTTTGTTAAGTTTATTCGACTCTACTATATTAGGAGTAATATAACTTAACATAGCTCCAGGGTCAATTAAAACATAAATTCGAGTGTCATTGATTTTACCTTCGATTTCCACCACCGAGCACTGGTGGTTAGCTTGTCGACCATCTATGGCTAAATTTATCCGATGCAAGCTTCTGCCCACGTGTCCCACTATCAAGGCTTCCTGCAGATTATGAACAACAATTCTGTTTGTTGAAGTTAAACATGGATAGTTCCTCCTTAGATGAGGCTCTCCACACTCCCAACACTTTAATGGATCACAGGAGTTGTCCCCAAAATTTTTCATTCCTAGGTTTATTAGTTTACCACTACCTTGCGTATTCAGATGATTGGAGTGAAAATCCTTCCTTGGGAAACTTTTTGCTACATTCCGATAAGGAGCTGGCTGGCATCCCTTCTTCCGTGGATTTATTCGATCTTGCTTTTATCCTTCTAGGTCTTGGGAAACTCTACCCATTGTTTATACTAGTCATAGCACTTTTGTGCTTTCCTGAATACCTCACTCAAGGATTTGGGGTTGTCAAATTCAATTCTGTCCTAGTAGGCCTGTGGTAAACAACTTAAGAATCATTGGATTTTTACCTTATCCTCCTGGATCTATGGTACGAACCTTAGTAGTTCTAGAAATTTATTTATAAGGTCCTCCATCATCATTTGTCTGAGTCGTAAATTGTAAAATTATTTCATCTTCCTTTCATAATAGATTTTAGAAAGGTATTGTTTCTTGAAATACTTCTTAAAGTCAGACCATTTCAACTATTTCTCCTTTAGGCTCTTGGCCAATTTTAGGTCTTGCCAGCAAATGCTAGCCTTCCCCTTCATATTGTAGATGGTCATTCTGACCTTCATGTTGCTATAATAGTTGTAGATTTGGAAGTATTTTTTGGTGTCCAACAACCATGCCTCAGCTTCTTCTCCTGTCCTAGATTCTCCATCAAAGGTAGCTTGTTTAATCCTTTTAAATTATCCTTGAAGGTGGTCTACTTGTTTTCTTTTTTCTGTTTGGTATAGGTTTTTCTTCAACTGAAGGTGTCCCTTCAGACAAACTGTCTCATTTTTCTGTTTCCATCCCAGAATTCTTGGAGGCCCTTTTGTTGACTTCTTCATCATGGTTATCGTCTTTTGGGCTTTTCTTGGTTACTATACTATGCAGCAGGACTTCATTTATCTTTTGTTGTTCCTGCTGTGCTTTCTTCAATTTTTCATTGTCGGCCTTGAAAACCTGCAGTTCAACAATAAGATTCCTCATTGTTTCCAACACCTCCATGGGTGATCTTCCATCACTGTTCTGTATTGGATCTCTAGGAGGTCCTTGCTATCGATTTCCTTCCATCCTGATTTTTGCACCCTCCTGAGCTGCCATAATTTACAAAAATAGAAAGGGCTTTATGTTTGTAACCATCATATTTATTAGTTTTACATAAATCAAAATAAATACTAAGCAGCTAATGTGGCCCTTTTCAGGCCTAGTGGTGTAGCTTTTTCTATGATACCATATGTAATATACCTAAAAACTGTCTAAAAATAAATAAATTTGTTTGTATAAATATCCTTGAATAGTTCGGGATTCAAGCAAGTAAGCTTTATGTTATAAATATTGAGTCTGAAAGTTTGCAAGAGTCCTTACTGTCGTCAACTGTCATTATCATTCAACTTAAAGTTTTCTGATCGACGATAAGTGTTTACTCCTCATATCAAAGTTTATTTCAATTCCTGTAATTATAATTACTTTCTTACCTATTTTTACCTATAACCACTACCAAAGTCTTAACAACATAAATGATTTTGGGACTTTATGGACAAATCCTTATGCGTTAGACCCTAAAAATAACCCATTACCATATGTTTACAATACAAATGAATTTGTGGGTTGATGGCCTAGGCCTCAAGAATTACTCCATACATATAATCACATGATGAAAACGACCAAACAAACTTAGGTAAAAGTAGAGTATTAGTCTATACTCCTCTGCGAAAAGTTTAAATATAATCAAACCCCTATAGTTCCTTTTTTTTTAAATATCTAGATACAGGATAGTGGTTAGGTAAGGCCTTCCAGTTAAACTCAGAGTACGAATACTTTATAATCCTCCGATCATATTCAAATTCACCTACACCGTTGGATTACAAGTATTGGGTCTCACGCTTATTCCATATGCCCACTAAATTTGACCATGGGCCTAATCAAAATGCCTTTCAGATTTCGGCATTTCAGCATTTCGACAAGTCGCAATCCTCGAAATGGAGCTAGATCAATGGTTCACAAAACTTCATAATCTGATCCCTTCTTTTCTTAATCGAACGACTGACGGGATTTCGACGTTTTTCCCTTCGAGTCATCGCGACTCCAACATTATAAAATTCATGATCATAAAATCTCTGAAGTGATAGGATGCTTCACATAACCCACTGAGATGGATGGTTGATGGGATTTTGGAGTTTTTCCTTTCGGGTTTTCGAGACTCACAATAGTCCCTTTCGGCATTTCGGAGTTCGATACTTCATGATGGTGGAGTTTCTGCTTTCTATGTAAAACCTCAAAATAGAAAGTTTCGTTGTGACGTAAACCTGCTAACGTCACACATGGATTGACATGTGTTGAATAGATGCCACGTGTCACTCTGATTCGTGACTTACATGTGCCTAAAATGTTGGATTATCTTGACACTTTTCATTGCCTGATTGGTCCTTAGCTGACGTGGTTGGTTGATGTGTCTGGTTCAGGATTTTGAGGTTTGCTACTTCAAAGGTTAAATTTCCTTTGATCTTTAATTTCCTATTCTGCGAAACTCTGAAATGGAGTCTTTGACATGCTCTGATATTTTTCATTTCACGATTTCATCATTCTTGTCATGGGTGTCCTTGACACCTCCAACTCCTGATATCCAAAACTCTGAAATGGTGATTAAGTCGTGGTTTCACATTTCACGATTTTATCATTCTTGTCGTGAGTGTCCTTGACACCTCCAACTCTCGGTATATGAAACTCCGAAATGACGATTAAGTCATGGTTTCACATTTCATGATTTTATCATTCTTGTTGTGAGTGTCCTTGACACCTCCAACTCCCAGTATCCGAAACTCCAAAATGGCGATTAAGTCGTGGTTTCAGTACCGTTGATTAAGGTTAACCCATTTTGTGATGGAAAAATCTATCGTTGGAAGTAAAACACCACATGGGATTTTCATTTGTTTCAATTCCGAACGAGATATGTATTACTAGTTTTAAAAGAATTACAAGGTTTCCCTTCCGCCTACTTGTAATGGCATACCGGTTATTTTATTGGTTTAATATACTAGTGCCATATTAGCTACTTCCTCGAAAGGATTTCATGTGTATCTTGTTTATAGTTGACTCCAGATCGCATGATGGTATATGAATTCAATTTGCACTTATTGTACTTGTGTTAAAGACTTTCGTTTTGAACTTTTAGGTGATTGTGTTGTTATTTACACAGTTAGGAATTTACTCAGGGGTATGTTTTAATTTTTTGGATGTCCCCTCTTCCTTGGGCCTTCGTGCCTCTCATTATTAGTTATGGTAATTAAACTGTGTTAATTCGATTCACTCCATTAATTTTCCAACATTTCAACCTATAACTTTTCATTAAACACCGGTTGATATAAAGATGTGTAAATGTTGTAGATGGTCTATAATAATTCTTGGTATTAGAAAGGTCACTTCCATACTTTAAATATACATATATATATCGTAGACACTTGCAATTAGGGCTATCTCCTAAAAAAAAATCATGACTGTTCAGCTGGTACATGGAAGAAATCTTAGTTAATTACTCTATTGTGGTGTGTGCCTTTATATATCAGAAATTTCCACACACACACACACACACATATATGTATATACACTATGTAGTTTTCCATTTCCATTCAATATGTAGGTAAACTCAACTCCGCATCACAATTTAATTATGGGGTTTTCAACTACAATGTTTTATCTTACTACAGTAGTAATCCAAACCATAGCACAAATCTTCTTTAGGAATTGACTAGTCATATCCTTATAGCTAGTATACTTTCAGGAACTAGTATTCATAATAGTAATGAGATGCAGCAAAGAAAATCCATTCTGAACTAGTAGAGAGACATTCTAGCAATTCCTAAGTTTGCAATAAGATGCATTCGATCTTTCATCCTTAATATTATTTCTAATAGATACATTCTATCAAGTATGTAACCATTTAACATTCAACCAAAGAAAGGACAGAAATAACATATCTGAAATAATATGTTGAAAGACAAAGGGAACAACCACATTCCTCCCAACCGTAGAACAGGGGAGCCAAACTACTTGCCCGATTCACCCCCTAGTCTGACCATGAATCCATGAGGGAAAACTTGAAAAAGCTTATCTTCATATATGTCCTACAACTCCAACACTTTTTCCCTTGCATCACACTCAAGCAGTGTTCATAACAACAAGAAAATCAAAAGTCTCATTTCCCAGCATACTTGGCAACGTCTTGCCTCCTCTCATATGTTATTTATCATTTGCCCAGGTCTTTTCCCTCCCTTGAGAATTTTCACAGCTTTCCAAATCCCTAATTTTCAAGGGATGCCAATGGCCAAATCACTGATTTTCCACTTGTAATAATCAACCCAGAGGTGGTTCCAACATGTTCCCCACTTACGGAGTCATGGTTAGCTAAATTTAACATGGTTGTTCCATTTTTCCTCCTGCAATCAATATAAAATATTTTGTTTCCATACAAGTGTCATAGTCAAATATTTAGTTGGGTCAAATCAGGTCTCTCCCTAACAGTCAAAATAATTAATTACAATTACCAAATTGGAAATTCGAAATTGCCATAAATGACAAAAAAGTTCCAAATTCGAATTTACTAAAAATAGAATAAATTTCGAGCAATTTTAAATTTCAAAAATCTTTTATTTTGGGGGATGTCACATCAATGTTCACTAGATATCATTCATTGCACCCCTCTATACAAAATCTCATCCTTTATCACTTTGTATTTGTTCTTAGGAAATAAAATGCTAGAGAGATAAAAATGACATGAACATAGAGACATGAACACATAAACAACATGAGATTGATTGTGGAAAAAACAACATTTCCGATGTATATCAACCAATTGTTGTTGTTGTTGCCAAATGATGGAAAATAGAAACCTGTGCTATAACTTCCATTAGATTATTCAAGGGAGAGTAAAGCTAGGATAGGAAAAGGAGAACCAAAGAACATAGGTCCTCTTTTACACCCACCGTGGTAATACTAAATCCTAAAACAACCTTTGACATAGAAAATGAAAGTGGTATAAATCAATTATCAATAGCAACAATCAACACATTCAAGTGATATTTTGTATTTTCTGAACAATTATTAATATAAAGTATGTCAACTTGTATGAGGGACATCATTTTTGGGGGAATATTTTTATATCATTTGTGAAAACATCGATGATGAAATTATTTCACCAAAGTTGACAAAGAAAATAGAGAAATTTGTCTAAAGCAAATTATTCAATTGTAAATGAAATTATCATATATAACAATAAACAAGCATAAATTTGTAAGCCACCATATGATGTCACATAATCACCATTTTATCTCACATAATTAAAAAAATTCATACCTAGGTAACTCTGCCACTTGCAAAACAAAGAACAATGAAGAGACGGGGGGCATCACTGCAATCAACCATGGAACGACATAGCATATTTAAAGTCTATCCCTCTTCACATAGAAATAAAGAAAGTTGATCTCAAATAGAGAGTCTTCTCTTGAATGTTATCAAACGATAGGTTGAGGTACCTTCAAAGAAGGTACAAAAACATAGAAAACCAATTTCTATCCATG
>SNQJ01S0047050.1:90453-116188 GCA_010110895.2 Picea sitchensis | reverse complement strand
CTCAATATTAAGAAAATAAATTTTGAAATACAAAAATTAAGTATATCTACTTATCAACTCAATATTATCTAGCCACGTTAGTGTTTCCAATTAGGTTTGTGTTTGTGGTTAGGAAATGAGAGTTGAGACCACCTATTTACATTGGAATTACACGTATAGTGAAGTTATTAATAAACATGAAAAAATTTAATATATTTTAAAAATATATAATTTTGAATATAATATTATAGATTTATTTAAGTTTAAAAAGATTAATAATTTGAAATTTATAATTTGAAAATAATTTAAAAATTATAGTAAAGATTAATTTTAATTTGGGATTTATGAAGTATAAAAAATGACAAAAGCATGGAATATATTAGTACATATGTTTTTTAAATTTCAATCTCTTAAGTAGAAAGAGGGATCAATAAATATCTTATCTTATACTCTATTAAATATAAAGAGAGATACAAAAGATATTTCGACACAATATCAATAAAAAAGGTTGGATTCAAATACCATTATATTTATAACAAAATTTGTTGATCATAACTATGTTTCTATGGTATCAAATCCCTTAACAACTTAACCTTTGTAATCCCAATAAACCATAACCATTGTAATGTTTAACCCCTATGAATCATAATTCCTATAAATTTTAACCTCTAACTCATGACCTTATAACCCTTAACCCTTATTATCCCTAACCCTTAAACTTTAACTCACGTAGTCACTACCACACCAAATTATTTTAACCCGCATCAAACAAAATTCCTTTAAACCGTATAACCTTGAACTTATATAACCCATATCATCCCTAACCTCAGCATAATGTCTAATCCAAAACCCATTTAGCCTAACCAATAATATTTCACCCTTATAATAATCAAACCTTGTAAAATCTAAGACGCAATTAAGTCGTGGTTTCACATTTTGTGATTTTATCATTCTTGTCGTGAGTGTCCTTGACACCTCTAACTCCGAGTATCCAAAACTCCAAAAAGACGATTAAGTCATGGTTTCTCATTTCACGATTTTATCATTCTTGTTGTGAGTGTCCTTGACACCTCCAACTCCCAGTATCCGAAACTCCAAAATGGTGATTAAGTCGTGGTTTCAGTACCATTGATTAAGGGTAACCCATTTTGTGATGGAAAAATCTATCGTTGAAAGTAAAATACATCATGGGATGTTCATTTGTTTCAATTCCGTAAAAGATATGTAATACTAGTTTTAAAAGAATTACAAGGTTTCCTTTCCATCTAGTTGTAATGGCATACCGGTTATTTTATTGGTTTAATATACTAGCGCCATATTATCTACTTCCTCAAAAGGATTTTGAGAAAGGAAAAAACACTTGGCTATTGTCAGCTATATGTGTATCTTGTTTATAGTTGACTCCAGATCCAATGATGGTATATGAATTCAATTTGCACTTACTGTACTTGTGTTAAAGACTTTCCTTTTGAACTTTAAGGTGATTGTGTTGTTATTTACACAGTTATGAATTTACTCAGGGGTATGTTTTAAGTTTTGGGATGCCCCTTCTTCCCTGGGCCTTCCCGCCTCTCGTTATTAGTTCTGGTAATTAAACTATGTTAATTCGATTCACTTGAATAATTTTCTAACATTTCAACCTATAACTTTTCATTAAACATCGGTTCATATAAAGATGTGTAAATGTTGTAGATGGTCTATAATAATTCTTGGTATTCGCAAGGTCACTTTCGTACTTTAAATATACATATATATATCTTAGACACTTGCAGTTAGGGCTATCTCCTAAAAAAAATCATGATTGTTCAGCTAGTACACAGAAGAAATCTTAGTTAATTACTCTTCTGCGGTGTGTGCCTTTTTATATCACAAATTTCAACACACACACACACACACACACACACACACATACACTATGTAGTTTCCATTTCCATTCAATATGTAGGTAAAATCAAATCTGCATCACAATTTACTTGTGGGGTTTTCAACTACAACACTTTATCTTTCTACAGTAGTAATCCAAACCACAACACAAATCTTCTTTAAGAATTGACTAGTCATATCCTTCCAGTTAGTATACTTTCGGGAACTAGTATTCATAACAGTAATGAGATGCAGCAAAGAAAATCCATTCCGAACTAGTAGAGAGACATTCTACCAATTCCTAAGTTTGCAATAGGATGCATTCGATCTTCCGTCCTTAATATTATTTCTAACAGATACATTCTATCAAGTATGTAACCATTTAACATTTAGCCAAAGAAGGGATAGAAATAACATATCTGAAATAATACGTTGAAAGACAAAAGGAACAACCATGTTCCTCCCAACCATAAAACAAGGCAGCCAAACTACTTGTCTGATTCACCCCCTAGCCTAACCATGAATCCATGAGGGTGAACTTGGAAAAGCTTCTCTTCATATATGTCCTACAGCTCCAACAATTTTTCCCTTGCCTCACACTCAAGCAGTGTTCATAACAACAAGCAAATCAAAAGTCTCATTTCCCAACATACTTGGCAGCATCCTGCCTCCTCTCATATGCTATTTATCATTTGCCCAGGTCTTTTCCCTCCCTTTGGAATTTTCACAGTTTTCTAAATCCCTTATTTTCAGGGGCTACCAATGGCCAAATCATTGATTTTCCACTTGTAATAATCATCCCAGAGGTGGTTCCAACATGTTCCCCACTCATGGAGTCAAGGTCAGCTAAATTTAACATGGTTGTTCCATTTGTCCTCCTGCAATCAATATAAAATATTTTTTTTCCATACAAGTGTCATAGTCAAATAGTTAGTTGGGTCAAATCAGGTCTCTCCCCAACAGTCAAAATAATTAATTACAATTACCAAATTTGAAATTCGGAATTGTCATAAATGACAAAAAAATTCCAAATTCGAATTTACTAAAAATAGAATAAATTTCCAGCAATTTTAAATTTCAAAAATCTTTTATTTTTGGGGATGTCACATCAATGTTCACTAGATATCATTCATTGCACCCCTCTATAGAAAATATCATCCTTTATCACTTTGTATTTGTTCTTAGGAAATAAAATGCTAGAGAGATAAAAATGACACAAACATAGCAACATGAACACATAAACAACATGAGATTTATCATGGAAAAAACAACATTTCCGATGTATATCAACCAATTGTTGTTGTTGTTTCCAAATGATGGAAAATAGAAACATGTGCTATAACTTCCATTAGATTATTCAAGGGAGAGTAAAGCTAGGATAGGAAAAGGAGAACCAAAGAACATAGGTCCTCTTTCACACCCATCGTGATAATACTAAATCCTAAAACAACCTTTGACATAGAAAATGAATGTGTTATAAATCAATTATCAATAGCAACAATCATAACATTCAAGTGATATTTTGTATTAACTGAACAATTATTAATATAAATTATGTCAACTTGTATGAGGGACGTCGTTTTTTGTGGAAGATTTTTATATCGTTTGTGAAAACATCGATGATGAAATTATTTCACCAAAGTTGACAAAGAAAATAGAGAAATTTGTCTAAAGCAAATTATTCAATTGTAAATGAAATTATGATATATAATGAACAATAAAAAACCATAAAGTTGTAAGCCACCATATGATGTCACATAATCGCCATTTTATCTCACATAATTAAAAAGTTTCATACCTAGGTAACTCTGCCACTTGCAAAACAAAGAACGGTGAAGAGACGGGGGACATCATTGCAATCAACCATGGAACGACATAGCATATTTATAGTCTATCCCTCTTCAAATAGAAATAAATAAAGTTGATCTCAAATAGAGAGTCTTCTCTTGAATGTTATCAAATGATAGGTTGAGGTACCTTCAAATAAGGTACAACAAACATAGAAAACCAATTTCTATCCATGCAAGTCCAAAGCTTTAAAATATATATTATCATAGACCATTAACTCAGGTTGTTACTTCTACCCAATATATGAGTCGATACAACATAAAATAAGGCTACATAATGCATATACATGCTGCTATGTAGGAATTGAGAATGGGTAAATGACAAAGGTTGAATGACAATGTCTTGTCATTCATCCTTTGCCATTTAACCATTCTCAATTCTTGCATAGCGATAGGTATATGGTACTTTAGGGCCTTTTTTTAAAGAGCCCTTGATCCCTATAATCTATAAATCGTGTTAAACATGTAACCCTAAAACCTTTATTAACCCAAATCCCTACTCCTTATATCTTATATAACCCATAAAAAAATACAACCCACAACTTGAACTAATTTGTAAATTACAACAATAAGTAATATAATCCCTAACTAAATCTTGTAATTCTTAATACCTAACCCCCCCATAATCCATAACTAAATCTTCTAAGTCTTAATACCTAAAACCCCCTACATAGGCCCTAACCCCTAAAACCCCCATAATCCCTAACTAAATCTTCTAATTCTTAATACCTAAAACCCCATACATAGGCCCTAACCCCTATTATCCTTATATATTATAACCATTATTTATCGTGTAATCAATACAACCTTTAATACCTGTCACTCCTTCACCCTATATTTATAACATCTATAACCCTATGACCTAACCCCTCACCTAGACGCATACACGAGAAATGATCTTATAGGTAAATAGAGAAATCCAAAATTTTGAAATTATTAAAAATTTAAATGTGATATTTATTAAAAAGAGATTAATAATTTGAAGTACAAATTTTATATCAACTAAAATTTAATCTAAAAATATTAATTTGAAATTTATATTTTATATAAACTAAAATTTAATTTAAAAGATTCAATTTAACCCAAGGATTCAATTTAAAAGATCCAAATTACTATTAATAAAAAAAAATATTTTTTTCTCTTCCATATCATCTCATATTAACAAAATAAATTTATAACTATCTATACTTATCAACTAAATATGCTCTCAACTCAATATTAAAAAAATAAATTTTGAAATACAAAAATTAAGTATATCTACTTATCAACTCAATATTGTATCTACTTATCAACTCAATATTATCTAGCCACGTTAGTGCTTCCAATTAGGTTTTTGTTTGTGGTTAGGAAATGAGAGTTGAGACCACCTATTTACATTGGAATTACACGTATAGCGAAGTTATTAATAAACATGAAAAAATTTAATATATATTAAAAATATATAATTTTGAATATAATATTATAGATTTATATAAGTTTAAAAAGATTAATAATTTGAAATTTATAATTTGAAAATAATTTAAAAATTATAGTAAAAATTAATATTAATTTGGGATTTATGAAGTATAAAAAATGACAAAAATTTGGAATATATTAGTATATATGTTTTTAAAATTTCAATCTCTTAAGTATAGAGAGGGATCAATAAATATCTTATCTTATACTCTATTAAATATAAAGAGATACAAAAGAAAGATATTTAAACACAATATGAATAAAAAAGGTTGGATTCAAATACCGTTATATTTATAACAAAATTTGTTGATCATAACTATGTTTCTATGGTATCAAATCCCTTAACACCTTAACCTTTGTAATCCCAATAAACCATAACCATTGTAATGTTTAACCCCTATGAATCATAATTCCTATAAATTTTAACCTCTAACTCGTGACCTTATAACCGTTAACCCCTATGATCCCTAACCCTTAAGCTTTAACTCACGTAGTCACTACCACACCAAATTATTTTAACCTGCATCAAAAAAAATTCCTTTAAACCATATAACCTTGAACTTATATAACCCATATCATCCCTAACCTCAACATAATGTCTAATCCAAAACCCATTTAACCTAACCAATAATATTTCACCCTTATAATAATTAAACCTTGTAAAATCTAAGACGCGATTAAGTCATGGTTTCACATTTCGTGATTTTATCATTCTTGTCGTGAGTGTCATTGACACCTCTAACTCCCAGTATCCAAAACTCCAAAATGACGATTAAGTCGTGGTTTCTCATTTCACGATTTTATCATTCTTGTTGTGAGTGTCCTTGACACCTCCAACTCCCGGTATCCAAAACTCCAAAATGGTGATTAAGTCACGGTTTCAGTACCATTGATTAAGGGTAACCCATTTTGTGATGGAAAAATCTATCATTGAAAGTAAAACACATCATGGGATGTTCATTCGTTTCAATTCCGAACAAGATATGTAATACTAGTTTTAAAAGAATTACAAGGTTTCCCTTCCATCTACTTGTAATGGCATACCGGTTATTTCATTGGTTTAATATACTAGCGCCATATTAGCTACTTCCTCAAAAGGATTTTGGGAAAGGAAAAAACACTCGGCTATTGTCAGCTATATGTGTATCTTGTTTATAGTTGACTCCAGATCACATGATGGCATATGAATTCAATTTTCACTTACTGTACTTGTGTTAAAGACTTTCCTTTTGAACTTTTAGGTGATTGTGTTGTTATTTACACAGTTAGGAATTTACTCAGGGGTATGTTTTAAGTTTTGGGATGTCCCTTATTCCTTGGGCCTTCCCGCCTCTGGTTATTAGTTCTGGTAATTAAACTGTGTCAATTCGATTCACTCGAATAATTTTCTAACATTTCAACCTATAACTTTTCATTAAACACTGGTTGATATAAAGATGTGGAAATGTTGTAGATGGTCTATAATAATTCTTGGTATTCGCAAGGTCACTTTCGTACTTTAAATATACATATATATATCTTAGACACTTGCGATTAGGGCTATCTCCTAAAAAAAAATCATGACTGTTCAACTAGTGCACGGAAGAAATTTTAGCTAATTACTCTTCTGCGGTGTGTGCCTTTATATATCATAAATTTAAAGACACACACACACACACACACATATATATACACTATGTAGTTTTCCATTTAAATTCAATATGTAGGTAAACTCAACTCTGCATCACAATTTACTTATGGGGTTTTCAACTACAACACTTTATCTTTCTACAGTAGTAATCCACACCACAACACAAATCTTCTTTAAGAATTGACTAGTCATATCCTTCCAGTTAGTATACTTTTGGGAACTAGTATTCATAACAGTAATAAGATGCAGCAAAGAAAATCCATTCCGAACTTGTAGAGAGACATTCTAGCAATTCCTAAGTTTGCAATAGGATGCATTCGATCTTCCCTCCTTAATATTATTTCTAACAAATACATTCTCTCAAGTATGTAACCATTTAACATTTAGCCAAAGAAGTGATAGAAATAACATATCTGAAATAATACGTTGAAAGACAAAAGGAACAACCATGTTCCTCCCAACCATAGAACAAGGCAGCCAAACTACTTGTGCGATTCACCCCCTAGCCTAACCATGAATCCCTGAGGGTGAACTTGGAAAAGATTCTCTTCATATATGTCCTACAGCTCCAACAGCTTTTCCCTTTCCTCACACTCAAGTAGTGTTCATAACAACAAGTAAATCAAAAGTCTCATTTCCCAACATACTTGGCAGCGTCCTGCCTCCTCTCATATGCTATTTATCATTTCCCCAGGTCTTTTTCCTCCCTTTGGAATTTTCGCAGCTTTCTAAATCCCTTATTTTCAAGGGCAACCAATGACCAAATCACTGATTTTCCACTTGTAATAATCATCCCAGAGGTGGTTCCAACATGTTCCCCACTCATGGAGTCATGGTCAGCTAAATTTAACATGATTGTCCATTTGTCCTCCTGCAATCAATATAAAATATTTTGTTTCCATACAAGTGTCATATTCAAATAGTTAGTTGGGTCAAATCAGGTCTCTCCCCAACAGTCAAAATAATTAATTACAATTACCAAATTTGAAATTCGGAATTGTTATAAATGACAAAAATTTCCAAATTCGAATTTACTAAAAATAGAATAAATTTCCAACAATTTTGAATTTCAAAAATCTTTTTATTTTGGGGATGTCACATCAATGTTCACTAGATATCATTCATTGCACCCCTCTATACAAAATCTCATCCTTTATCACTTTGTATTTGTTCTTAGGAAATAAAATGCTAAAGAGATAAAAATGACACAAACATAGCAACATGAACACATAAACAACATAAGATTTATCATGGAAAAAACAACATTTCCGATGTATATCAACCAATTGTTGTTGTTGTTTCCAAATGATGGAAAATAGAAACATGTGCTATAACTTCCATGAGATTATTCAAGGGAGAGTAAATCTAGGATAGGAAAAGGAGAACCAAAGAACATAGGTCCTCTTTCACACCCACCGTGATAATACTAAATCCTAAAACAACCTTTGACATAGAAAATGAAAGTGTTATAAATCAATTATCAATAGCAACAATCAACACATTCAAGTGATATTTTGTCTTTGTTGAACAATTATTAATACAAAGTATGTCAACTTGTATGAGGAACGTCGTTTTTTGTGGAAGATTTTTATATCATTTGTGAAAACATCGATGATGAAATTATTTCACCAAAGTTGACAAAGAAAATAGAGTAATTTGTCTAAAGCAAATTATTCAATTGTAAATCAAATTATCGTATATAATGAACAATAAAAAATCATAAAGTTGTAAGCCACCATATGATGTCACATAATCGCCATTTTATCTCACATAATTAAAAAATTTCATACCTAGGTAACTCTGCCACTTGCAAAACAAAGAACAGTGAAGAGACGGGGGGAATCACTACAATCAACCATGGAACGACATAGCATATTCATATTCTATCCCTCTTCAAATAGAAATAAAGAAAGTTGATCTCAAATAGAGAGTCTTCTCTTGAATGTTATCAAATGATAGGTTGAGGTACCTTCAAAGAAGGTACAACAAACATAGAAAACCAATTTCTATCCATGCAAGTCCAAAGCTTCAAAATATAAATTATCATAGACCATTAACTCAGGTTGTTACTTCTACCGAATATATGAGTCGATACAACATAAAATAAGGCTACATAATGCATATACATGTTGCTATGTAGGAATTGAGAATGGGTAAATGACAAAGGTTGAATGACAATGTGTTGTCATTCATCCTTTGCCATTTAACCATTCTCAATTCGTGCATAACGACAGGTATATGGTACTTTGGAGCCTTTTTTTAAAGAGCCCTTGATCCCTAAAATCTATAAATCTGTAACAAACCGCCTCGTTACGACAACCATTCTAGTGATAGGTGCAAATTTTTTTTTTTTTGTTTTAGTGGTATGTGTGTGCATGTACAAGGAAACAACTACAGTCTACTCAACTCTGCGTCGCCACCCGACGACGATACGACGCAACCAGGATAAACGTAAGTATATGACCAGGACGCATGATACGTAACCACAGGCATGAATGATGATCACACTACAAGCAAAACTGACTGCTAAAATACGACTGACCTCCCACCCGTCCTAGCCCATTTCATCACATTGACCTCACAGTCCTGCAGGTTAGGACCTCCAAAGACACCATAAAAGCAGCGCTCAAGCCTGATTTCCCATCGTCTTTAACCATTTTAGGTCGAGTGCGAGGAACATGGAGTGTCTACTTCCACCGACACAGCGCACCAAGCAGCCAACTAAATACAATGGAACAAAATATAATAAGGGATTGTGCCTTACAAATGGTGACAGAGGGACACCGACCACAACCCAATTCACATTATTAAATAATTCAACCATCAATGCTAACTTCGAGTAATTTAATGCAAAAATTTTCCAGCTTTCCACTAAGTGTGTCTCAACAATGTCGAGAGACCTAACCAACATCACCACAAGATAACCACATCGTCTTCCTTCTAATTACGACAATATGAAATAAATAAGGTCATAAGCTTGAACTCTAATCTTTCCATCTAGTTTATAAGGTAGGAAACACCACTTTAACCATTTCAGTAATACACTACAATTGCGATTCTATAAACAATACTTCCTTCTCCTAATTTAAAATTATCATCATATTGAACATACCAATAACCATCCTATTAAAAGACACTATACTACAATTACCATATTTCATATGACATCATTAAAACAATGTTTTTATAAAGGAACCCCATATAAAAGATAGTTAATTATCACATCTAAATCTCCATCTTAAAAGTACAAGGGTAACATCATAATTAATTTATCAGTCCCTAATGTCAAGTAATTAACATCACCTTAATAATTATATCACAATGAAATATATCAATGCACAAGTAACTTCATGTTAAAAGATTACAAATGCCCTCACATCCTTTAGAAGAAATGGGTAAGGAGAACCATATTAATATGATGACAATTCAAAAGCACCATCCCTTCAAGATAATATAATACAGTTAAATATTAGATGCCTACCAATATTAATCTCATATTAGCTATTACAATAACCAAAGGATTCCTGTTGGAAATGTACCATTACCTTCACATATTAAAGGCATTAGGTAGTGATAATTATATTAAATGACCATTATTTAGAATGACATTCCTCCCAAGGTAATACAACAAAATTAAAAATAATAGCGCATACCAAATATTAATCTCATATTACTACTTCAATAGTCATTAGCTTCATGTTGGAAATGTAAAACTACCATCACATAATAAAGGGGCATCTTAAAATACTAAAATTTATCATGACAATAATTTGAATAACAATTAATTAAAGATGTACATATATGGACATAACATCTTAATTCTAGGTAACATCAATTTGGAAATAACCATATACGTCATAATTCAAAATGGCAATCTATAATGGCCACTTTTAATCTAATTTACAACAATTAATTTTTTTATAGTCATTACAGCATTCTATGATTAGTTACAGCATTCAATTATAGACGGAAGACTGGAACTCTATAAGTACCACATTTAATATTCATTAAAACAGGTAATATTTAATATTTAATTTAACCTTCTATAATTAATTACAGCCTTTAAATATGGAATGAAACGGGCGTTCTATCCTGACCATGTTAAATTGTATTATAACATTAGATTAAATACACATTCCTTAATCGACTACATCATTTAGATACTCATTGTCTACTCGCTAAAAGGTAAGTTACTAAACCCCTTCGAAAGGTGAAAACAGTAATTCTGTCAGCGACTCTGTCACAACCCTGCCCTTATGGTCACCATCATTCACTTGTTTATTTCAATTTAAAAAAAATAGGGGAGAGAACAGAAGGCGTTTGCTCAGTCAGCATGTCCATCACGGACGGTCTGAAAAGTTGTCAGGGTGCTGAGTGGGGACGCCCTCCAATACATCTGCCAACAATCAATGCTGTTGCAGGTGCAAGTAAATACTGAGGTTTGGTACGTGCTGGCCCAAGGAAGGTAAATTGTCAAAACGCAGTCATTAAATCGAGAACCATAGCGGATAATCAAGCGACCATAAGTTGGCATCAAAGGATGGCAGTCCTGACAAATGGCAGCAGCCAAATTTGGCTAAGGGCCCTACGCAGTCATACCCAGGGCCAAACGCCAGGAATGCAATGGGGAAAGCCGTCTCCCAAGGGAGGGTCAATCGCTGGTAGTGAGGGTGTCCGTTTCCATCTTTATACGGGCCAAAAACGTGGTCATAACCACCGCTCAGTCAATTAGATTAACTCACAAATCGGGGTCCCTTGACAGACGCGTTCCAAATTAACGGGCATTACAGGGTCACTACGGCATGGTTAGATACGACTTAAGACAATATTCAGGCAACTCAACACGACTCCGTCGTTCTCCCTTTTTTAAAATCCGTCGTGGTCAACAGGAAAAGCAAGCAAAAACCCACCCTGTCAATGGACGCCCACAGAAGAAAAAGAAATAAAACAACGCGGCAACCCCAACCGGAACTTAATTGCACACTGTGATTTACAAAACGGAATGAAAGTAACCCTGTGAAACGAGTTGCCCCTAGAACGAATGCCCACCGTGACTAAGGAAAACGCCCCCAGTCAGAGATCAACGCCCACAGGAAGTCGAACGCCCAACAAAAGGGATTTTAGGCAACAGACAAAATCTATGACAAAGGTTTATTTTGGTTTGATTTACAATAGGATCAAATACTAATTCGCCCAGCACGGAAAAGCATTTAGCTGGATTTACTGTTGATTCCATTACCCAATCGCCCCACAGTCAAGAAAAACCCTAGCAAAAATATAATACGCAGGTCCGCATGGAACGCCCACGATCAAGGAAGGTGCCAGCATTAATAGAATCGCAGAGGAAGTTCACAACGCAGTGAATTAACCCATAAGCCAGGGGTATAACGCAGAGAGGTTTCATTATTCAATGCAGAGGAAATAAAAATTCGCTCACTGAGAAATAACTACACCACAGAGATTTAATCTGCCCACAGAAGGATATAAAGCCATAGAAATGGATTGCCCACAGAAAACTAAAGAGCCACAAAAAAAGGGCAATCAATTTAAGATGATGGAAATAGAAGGTGCAAACACAAGCGCGGTAGACCCAACTGCCACCGGTGATACTAGGAAATTTGCAAGGGAAAAACATACGGCAGTGCAAACATATAAGGAAAAATATAATGGCAGCACAACATTCATGGGAAAATAAGTTGGCGGCGCAACACAGTAGGTCATTCCAGAAACTGAATCAGATCATTATATTCAATAAAATTTATTCACCAAACATTTCATCATCTAAGCTAATAGGCGGGGTAATAACTTTGATACCTTGGAGGCAATCGCATACATCTAGTCTACTGAATTTACAATCCATACCTTGTACTAAGCCGGAGGCAGTCGAGCTTCTGGCCGGCGTCCAGCTCCTTGTCCTCCGCTCACCCGACCCTTGAGAATGCTCGCGGTACCTCGATAGCTAAGGCGTGCCTTCCCCTTAGCCCCAGACGCCGAGGGGCCACACAATATCGAGAATCTCTTCTTCGTCTCGGCTTTCGCCTCAACTGGTGACTTCACCCTCAACAAAATTTGAGCTTACGCAACTCCTCACAAGAAAATCCGTCAAAACCCGCGATTACGTAGCGTTATGCTAACCGTTCCTCTCCTTCTTCCTTCCTTTCCTTTCTTTTTTTTTTTTTTTTTTTTTTTTTTTTTTTTTGATTATTAATTAATTAATTTTTAATGGTAAATCCTCCAATCAATCTCCATGATCAAGTGTCACTCATCCTAGGGTTCTCAATAATTAATTACTGTTTATTAAATAAAATCCAATTTCCCTCACACCCCCAAAATTGCTCCTTCAATTTCTCCTAGGGTTCCTAGATCCCCTCTTGCTTTTATTCTCTTTCCTTAAGTAATTGCTTAAGATTTAGTAATTACTTAAATGGCGATTCTTTTTAAGCTTTTCCCCAATGTCTCCTACTTTCCAATTTTTATAAGTTTCCTTAATTTATTTTATTTTTTATTTTTATTTTCCTTTCTTTCTCTCCCTTACATTAATTATTAATAATAATTTTTTTGTTAAAACCCCCAAAAGGATAAATAAACAATATTCTTTTCAAAATAAACAAATATTTACCAGGCTAGTATTATTATATTCCTTTTTTGAAATCAAATTGCTCTCCCTTCTTTAATACCTTTTAATTCCCCTTGAAATTAAACACCGAGGGTTTTGCTTAAATGGACCCTCCGGTACTTTTGCCTTTTTCCTTTTTTTTTTTTTGAGTTTTAATTAACTCCCTGGGTGGGTTTTAGTTTCGCCCTAGGTTTATTTTATTTATTTATTTATTTTATTTTTTTGGGGGATCTTTTCTTAAGGCCGGTCAATTTTATCTTAGAGCGTTTTAATTCAGGTTTTGATTTGATCCGGGTGACAATTTAATTAGGGAGAGTCGTTTTAATAGTATCAGTGCTAAGGTCGAGTGCGTCTGGGCCCGGTCATCATCATCCTCGGCGACATGCCCGCCGGGGCCTTTCTACGTGTTCTCCCAAGGTGCCTTTCATATGATTGCCTCGGTCGTCGCGGCCGTGCCGCCGAAAGGGCGCACCATATTGCTCCAAGGGTGCCACTCAGCGACTTGTAATTCTTTCGCGTGGCGTGCCCGCCGGGGATTACCACGTGCTCCAAAGGAATTATACTGGCCCGGCAACGGATGGTAGACTCTAAAACCCACAGGTCAACGCACTCGCGAGGTGTGAATCTTGTGGAGACTAAGGGCTCTAGGAATAAGGCCCGCTTGTAGCCCTTAGAATCATCGTGAAGGCGGCGTCAGCGATGCCCCTCGCGACATCGTGGATCCCCTGCGAACTAGGTAATTGTTAACCTACGGTTAGAGCCACGATGGGAGTGCTGGTAGGCGTGGCGGTACAGCATCCACCTCTCCCTCAATCTCACGGATCTGCGTGTGTGGCCCCTCTACTCCATATGTGAGTCCGATTCGCAAGCTATCGTCCGACTGCATCATCAACCATCATGTCGGATCATGTCAAACAACATATCATATAATCAATAGTACATCATCATACGAAACAATATCATCGCAAATGAAACAACTCAAATACCCACTCCCTGACTCAATCCGGTCAAGGAGTTCCGCAGACTCTTACTTGCATCCTCGAGGTCCGACATCCTGCACACTCAAAGCAACTGAGCCAGCAGCACCTGTCCACACCAAAGTAGTAAAAACATCACGTCATATAACTCAATGCATCAAATGAAAGAAAGTTTATCATCCTTATAAAGTCCAGATCATTCGCGAGCAAGTGTCCTCAAATAAGTTTGGTATGGCGGGCCGAGTCTACAAAATCCCCTTAAACATGTAACCCTAAAACCTTTATTAACCTAAATCCCTACTCCTTATATCTTATATAACACATAAAAAAATACAACCCACAACTTAACTAATTTGTAAATTACAACAATAATTAATATAATCCCTAACTAAATCTTGTAATTCTTAATACCTAACCCCCCATAATCAATAACTAAATCTTCTAAGTCTTAATACCTAAAACCACGTACATAGGCCCTAACCCCTAAAACCCCATAATCCCTAACTAAATCTTCTAATTCTTAATACCTAAAACCCCATACATAGGCCCTAAACCCTATTATCCTTATATATTATAACCATTATTTATCGTGTAATCAATAAAACCCTTAATACCTATCACTCCTTCACCCTATATTTATAGCATCTATAACCCTATGACCTAACCCCTAACCTCGTATGCCGAGGGAAATGATCTTATGGGTAAATGAAATCAAAATTTTGAAATTATTAAAATTTATATTGATGTTATTAAGAGATTACTAATTTGAAATACAAATTTTATATCAACCAAAATTTAATCTAAAATATTAATTTGAAATTTATATTTTTATGCCAAATTAAAATTTAATTTAAAGATTCAGTTGTTGAATTCTATTTAAAAGATCCAAATTACTATTATTTTTAAAAATGTTTTTCTCTTCCATATCATCTCATATTAA
Source organism: Picea sitchensis (assembly GCA_010110895.2). NCBI lineage: Eukaryota > Viridiplantae > Streptophyta > Pinopsida > Pinales > Pinaceae > Picea > Picea sitchensis. The sequence goes on along the minus strand of SNQJ01S0047050.1, from coordinate 100,881 downwards.
CAAAATAAGATTATAACTATAAATACTTATCAACTAAATATACTCTCAACTCAATATTAAGAAAATAGGTACGAATATACAAAGAAATTAAAGTATGTCATGCTTATCAACTCAATATTATCTAGCCAAAAATTAAGTATATCTACTTATCAACTCAATATTATCTAGCCACGTTAGTGTTTCCAATTAGGTTTGTGTTTGTGGTTAGGAAATGAGAGTTGAGACCACCTATTTACATTGGAATTACACGTATAGTGAAGTTATTAATAAATATGAAAAAAATTTAATTTATATTAAAAATATATAATTTTGAATATAATATTATAGATTTATTTAAGTTTAAAAAGATTAATAATTTGAAAATAATTTAAAAATTATAGTAAAAATTAATTTTAATTTGGGATTTATGAAGTATAAAAAATGACAAAAACTTGGAATATATTAGTACAGATGTTTTTTAAATTTCAATCTCTTAAGTATAGAGAGGGATCAATAAATATCTTATCTTATACTCTATTAAATATAAAGAGAGATACAAAAGATATTTAGACACAATATCAATAAAAAAGGTTGGATTCAAATACCATTATATTTATAACAAAATTTGTTGATCATAACTATGTTTCTATGGTATCAAATCCCTTAACACCTTAACCTTTGTAATCCCAATAAACAATAACCATTGTAATGTTTCACCCCTATGAATCGTAATTCCTATAAATTTTAACCTCTAACTCATGACCTTATAACCCATAACCCCTATTATCCCTAACCCTTAACCTTTAACTCATGTAGTCACTACCACACTAAATTATTTTAACCCGCATCAAACAAAATTCCTTTAAACCATATAACCTTGAACTTATATAACCCATATCATCCCTAACCTCAGAATAATGTCTAATCCAAAACCCATTTAACTTAACCAATAATATTTCACCCTTATAATAATTAAACCTTGTAAAATCTAAGACGCGATTAAGTCATGGTTTCACATTTCGTGATTTTATCATTCTTGTCGTGAGTGTCCTTGAAACCTCTAACTCCCAGTATCCAAAAATCCAAAATGACGATTAAGTCGTGGTTTCTCATTTCACGATTTTATCATTCTTGTTGCGAGTGTCCTTGACACCTCCAACTCCCAGTATCCGAAACTCCAAAATGTTTATTAGGTCGTGGTTTCAGTAGGATTGATTAAGGGTAACCCGTTTTGTGATGGAAAAATCTATCGTTGAAAGTAAAACACCTCATGGGATGTTCATTTGTTTCAATTTCGAACAAGATATATAATACTAGTTTTAAAAGAATTACAAGGTTTCCCTTCCATTTACTTGTAATGGCATACCGGTTATTTTATTGGTTTAATATACTAGCGCCATATTAGTTACTTCCCCAAAAGGATTTTGAGAAAGGAAAAAACACTCGGCTATTGTCAGCTATATGTGTATCTTGTTTATAGTTGACTCTAGATCACATGATGGTATATGAATTCAATTTTCACTTACTGTACTTGTGTTAAAGACTTTCCTTTTGAACTTTTAGGTGATTTTGTTGTTATTTACACAGTTAGGAATTTACTCAGGGGTATGTTTTAAGTTTTGGGATGTCCCTTCTTCCTTGGGCCTTCCTGCCTCTCGTTATTAGTCCTGGTAATTAAACTGTGTTAATTCGATTCACTCGAATAATTTTCTAACATTTCAACCTATAAATTTTCATTAAACACGAGTTGATATAAAGATGTGTAAATGTTGTAGATGGTCTATAATAATTCTTGGTATTTGCAAGGTCACTTTCGTACTTTAAATATACATATATATATTTTAGACACTTGCGATTAGGGCTATCTCCTAAAAAAAAATCATGACTGTTGAGCTAGTACACGGAAGAAATCTTAGTTAATTACTCTTCTGCGGTGTGTGCCTTTATATATCATAAATTTCAACACACACACACACACACACATACACACACACACATATACACTATATAGTTTTCCATTTCCATTCAATATGTAGGTAAACTCAACTCTGCATCAGAATTTACTTGTGGGGTTTTGAACTACAACACTTTATATTTCTAAAGTAGTAATCCAAACCACAACACAAATCTTCTTTAAAAATTGACTAGTCATATCCTTCGAGCTACTATACTTTCAGGAACTAGTATTCATAACAGTAATGAAATGCAGCAAAGAAAATCCATTCCGAACTAATAGAGAGACATTCTAGCAATTCCTAAGTTTGCAATAGGATGCATTCGATCTTTCTTCCTTAATATTATTTCTAACAGATACATTCTATCAAGTATGTAACCATTTAACATTTAGCCAAAGAAGGGATAGAAATAACATATCTGAAATAATACCCTGAAAGACAAAATGAACAACCATGTTCCTCCCAACCATAGAACAGGGCAGCTAAACTACTTGTATAATGCACCCCCTAGCCTACCCATGAATCCATGAGGGTGAACTTGGAAAATCTTCTCTTCATATATGTCCTACAACTCCAACAGTTTTTCCCTTGCCTCACACTCAAGCAGTGTTCATAACAGCAAGTAAATCAAAAGTCTCCTTTCCCAACATACTTGGCAGCATCCTGCCTCCTCTCATATGCTATTTATCATTTGCCCAGGTCTTTTCCCTCCCTTTGGAATTTTCGCAGCTTTCTAAATCCCTTATTTTCAGGGGTTACCAATGGCCAAATCACTGATTTTCCACTTGTAATAATCAACCAATAGGTGGTTCCAACATGTTCCCCACTCATGGAGTCATGGTCAGCTAAATTTAACATGGTTGGTCCATTTGTCCTCCTGCAATCAATATAAAATATTTTGTTTCCATACAAGTGTCATAGTCAAATAGTTAGTTGGGTCAAATCAGGTCTCTCCCCAACAGTCAAAATAATTAATTACAATTACCAAATTTGAAATTCGGAATTGTCATAAATGAGAAAAAAATTCCAAATTCGAATTTACTAAAAATAGAATAAATTTCCAACAATTTTAAATTTCAAAAATCTTTTATTTTTGGGGATGTCACATCAATGTTCACTAGATATCATTCACTGCACCCCTCTATAGAAAATCTCATCCTTTATCACTTTGTATTTGTTCTTAGGAAATAAAATGCTAGAGAGATAAAAATGACACAAACATAGCAACATGAACACATAAACAACATGAGATTTATCATGGAAAATAGAAACATGTGCTATAACTTCCATGAGATTATTCAAGGGAGAGTAAAGCTAGGATAGGAAAAGGAGAACCAAAGAACATAGGTCCTCTTTCACACCCACCGTGATAATACTAAATCCTAAAACAACCTTTGACATAGAAAATGAAAGTGTTATAAATCAATTATCAATAGCAACAATCTACACATTCGAGTGATATTTTGTATTTGCTGAACAATTATTAATATAAAATATGTGAACTTGTATGAGGGATGTCGTTTTTTGTGGAAGATTTTGATATCGTTTGTGAAAACATCGATGATGAAATTATTTCACCAAAGTTGACAAAGAAAATAGATAAATTTGTCTAAAGCAAATTATTCAATTGTAAATGAAATTATCGTATATAATGAACAATAAAAAAGCATAAAGTTTTAAGCCACCATATGATGTCACATAATCCCCATTTTATATCACATAATTAAAAAAATTCATACCTAGGTAACTCTGCCACTTGCAAAACAAAGAACAGTGAAGAGACGGGGGGCATCACTGTAATCAACCATGGAACGACATAGCATATTTATAGTCTATCCCTCTTCAAATAGAAATAAAGAAAGTTTATCTCAAATAGAGATTCTTCTCTTGAATGTTATCAAATGATAGGTTGAGGTACCTTCAAAGAAGGTACAACAAACATAGAAAACCAATTTCTATCCATGCAAGTCCAAATCTTTAAAATATAAATTATCATAGACCATTAACTCAGGTTGTTACTTCTACCCAATATATGAGTCGATACAACATAAAAAAAGGCTACATAATGCATATACATGCTGCTATGTAGGAATTGAGAATGGTTAAATGACAAAGGTTTAATGACAATGTGTTGTCATTCATCCTTTGCCATTTAACCATTCTCAATTCTTGCATAACGACAGGTATATGGTACTTTAGAACCTCGTTTTAAAGAGCCCTTGATCTCTATAATCTATAAATCTCCTTAAACATGTAACCCTAAAACCTTTATTAACCCAAATCCCTACTGCTTATATCTTATATAACCCATAAAAAAATATAACCCACAACTTGAACTAATTTGTAAATTACAACAATAATTAATATAATCCCTAACTAAATCTTGTAATTCTTAATACCTAACCCCCCCATAATCCATAACTAAATCTTCTAAGTCTTAATACCTAAAACCACGTACATAGGCCCTAACCCCTAAAACCCCCATAATCCCTAACTAAATTTTCTAATTCTTAATACCTAAAACACCATACATAGGCCCTAACCCCTATTATCCTTATATATTATAACCATTATTTATCGTGTAATCAATACAACCCTTAATACCTATCACTCCTTCACCCTATATTTATAACATCTATAACCCTATGACCTAACCCCTAACCTCGGCGCATACACGAGAAATGATCTTATAGGTAAATAGAGAAATCCAAAATTTTGAAATTATTAAAAATTTAAATGTAATATTTATTAAAAAGAGATTAATAATTTGAAATACAAATTTTATATCAACTAAAATATAATCTAAAAATATTAATTTGAAATTTATATTTTATATAAACTAAAATTTAATTTAAAAGATTCAATTTAACCCAGGGATTCAATTTAAAAGATCCAAATTACTATTATTTAAAAAAAAAAAAAAAATTCTCTTCCATATCATCTCATATTAACAAAATAAATTTATAGCTATATATACTTATCAACTAAATATGCTCTCAACTCAATATTAAGAAAATAAATTTTGAAATACAAAAATTAAGTATATCTACTTATCAACTCAATATTGTATCTACTTATCAACTCAATATTATCTAGCCACGTTAGTGTTTCCAATTAGGTTTGTGTTTGTGGTTAGGAAATGAGAGTTGAGACCACCTATTTACATTGGAATTACACGTATAGCGAAGTTATTAATAAACATGAAAATTTTTAATATATATTAAAAATATATAATTTTGAATATAATATTATAGATTTATTTAAGTTTAAAAAGATTAATAAATTGAAATTTATAATTTGAAAATAATTTAAAAATTATAGTAAAAATTAATTTTAATTTGGGATTTATGAAGTATAAAAAATGACAAAAATTTGGAATATATTAGTACAAATGTTTTTTAAATTTCAATCTCTTAAGTATAGAGAGGGATCAATAAATATCTTATCTTATAATCTATTAAATATAAAGAGAGATACAAAAGATATTTAGACACAATATGAATAAAAAAGGTTGGATTCAAATACCATTATATTTATAACAAAATTGTTGATCATAACTATGTTTTTATGGTATCACATCCCTTAACACCTTAACCTTTGTAATCCCGATAAGAATCATAATTCCTATAAATTTTAACCTCTAACTCATGACCTTATAACCCTTAACCCCTATTATCCCTAACCCTTAACCTTTAACTCACGTAGTCACTACCACACCAAATTATTTTAACCCGCATCAAACAAAATTCCTTTAAACCATATAACCTTGAACTTATATAACCCATATCATCCCTAACCTCAGCATAATGTCTAATCCAAAACCCATTTAACCTAACCAATAATATTTCTCCCTTATAATAATTAAACCTTGTAAAATTTAAGACCCCTGACCCTTATAACCGTTAAACTACTATCACCTTCAGTTCTTAATTAATATAAAACCTAAAGAGTGTAAACCCTAACTAACCTACTTATACCTCAATCCTTATAACCCGTATGACTGCTAGTGAGTGTAATCCATATAACACAAATATTTGAACTTATAAGTCCTAAACCATAACCTTTATGATGCATATCACTTATAATCAGTGCCACCCTCATCCCTTATTTTCCTAATTATTAAAACTTTAAATTTTCCAATACCTAATCATATAAATCTTAGTTTATTTAACACTTAATAACTTTAACCCATAAATTAATTAAACTCTAATTTTAATAATCATTATTACCCCCAACTATTATCCTATATAACTTTTAATCCATAAACCCTATAACCACTAAGCCATGCATCCTATAACCCTTAACCTCAATAATTATAATTGCAATATAGCCACTACAACATTAACACCTAAGTCCTAACAATAGAAAAAATAAACCCTTACCATTAACCATGAAATTTCTAATGTCTAACAGGCTGCCTGGATTCACGACAACCATTCTAATTAGCAGGTTTTGAAATATGTATATATATATATATATATATATATATATATACTCTATACATATATATATATATATATATATATATATATATATATATATATATATATATATATATATATGTTGGTGTTTGGCATTTGATGTGGCGTGTAGAGTAACAACACACACTTGACTGCATTAAGCCACTTAATGACCAATGAGATGCAACCACGACAAAAGTAAAAAATGACCACCACTTAGATCTACTTGCAGGGTTGGGACCTCAAACATAATCAACATAAAGCCCGGGTTCCCATCGTTTTAACTAAAGTCTCGAGGGCTACTTGACGTTAGAGGAACATGGAGGTGTCATCTGCATTTGGACTCAAAGCGATGAAGCAACCAACTGACTAAATCAAGTGCGACATGAATAAAAGAAATATGATTCAAGCACCCTTACGAGGAAGTGGTCAGGGCGCTGACCTTCGAACACCCAAGTTCATAAGAACATCCACCTAGTACTAGCAGGGAATAATTTATGGTATATGTAATTCGGTTGTTGGAACATCCACCCTAGTATACTAACTTGGGGTAATTTATGGTATGTAATTCCAGGTTATTGCACCACACAGGTTATTAATCAATAATTAAAATTACGAAACACTGTCACGAAACATTTGCCATCTATCATTTATGTCACCATCCGGACCCTGATTCTACATTTGCAACCTCTTATATGCTATGACCACCAAAATGATAACGACCTTCCAAGACAAAACCTTCGCTAAGTTCCAATAGTATTGCGCTAAAAGTGACATCATATTGATAGGTAATTTCAAATGAAAATGACAGCTACATCATAAATTAAAATGAAATCTAAAATAATAAAAACTAAATGACAAAAGTTAAAAAGGGCTTTATTGGATATGACAACTATCAATAATTAAAATAACAATAATTTAAAGATAGCCATTGATTAAAGAGGACACATCAAACTACTTCAGATTTATAGCTAACCTCATAATGGAACATAGCAATATAACAAGGTGTCAAGATATAATAATAATAACCCTATTAAAATGACTATGATAAAATACCTAACATCATGTCATATATAAGATAACCTCATATAAATAAGTAACCTCATATTCAAATAACAATAAGATGGCGTATTAAAGATTTACAACACCACCTCAAATGGCCATGTGTATAAAAATGGCCATACATAAAATGACATAATTGAGAAGGACTTTATTTAAAAATGACATAATTGAGAAGTACTTTATTTAAAAATGACATAAATAATAATGTAAAAAAAATGACAATAAAAACAACAAACTTAAGATGTCAATATAAAGAAGGGCATCTTATTACAATTAAAGGAAATAGTAATCGCTGTCCACCATGATAAACTAAAATAAACGGAATACCTTTTAAATCGAATTGCAAGAATTTGAAGCATTAAAACCATAAACTATTGTATGCAGTCATGATTATTGCAGTCGTTCCACCTGTCGTTGACTTGGCGCCCGGTTACCAGCGTTTTAAATGACAATAACGAAAGCCAAATCAATAGAGAAGGACAATACAGAAGGGTTAAGACAAATTAAGGATTCGCTACACAGGAGCAACCTCATATCAGATATCATACTTCTTGCAGGATGCCAGCGAGTAATCATAATAACATTCATTCATACCGCAATTAAATGACAATAGAGTAATCGCTACATAAATTTCATTTTAATTACCCTGTCATTAACATTCCACAACTAAGATTCACCTTGGAATCCGGCAATCCATAAGTATCAGCATTATTATAACCAGAATTTAAACATGCATATGAACCATACTAATGCACAGAAATGTTCAACCATAATGATAAATGGTAAAGTGAAACCCAACATTAAAAGGATAATATAACCCTAACATCAAAACCGTCTCATTTTAGATTTCAACGACAGCTGTAATAGAATCATGATATTTAAGCCATGCTCACTTTAAACCACAAAATTAAAGCGAGGATAGAACCAATTTTATAACCAATGATGATAGAGCCAAAGTTTAAATTGATAATATTGAACCCCAAGTATTAAAACAGCGCTAATAAATTATTTTTATTAAACTGTGATATTAAAACCCTAAATTCGAACGATATATTGAACATGACATTAAAATGATAATGGGACCATACGAATGAAACGAAAATGTTAAATTTGAAAATTAACGCAGCGATATTGCCCATAATGTCAATGACAGTGTTAAACCATAATATTTATCACTTAAAATTAAATTCATGACATTGCAAAGCTAATATTTAACCAATATACTAACCATAATCACCCAGAATTTAAACGGCAATACAGTGGTCAGCGTGAGTTGGTCCCCCTTCAACGCAAGTCAATACTTACACAAACGTGCAGAGGTCCAAGGGTTGAATCCTTGCAGGTAAGAACCTTTCCCAACTCGCCCAGAAAAAGAAACGAACCCCAAGCAGGGAATAGCAACAAAAAAAACGCCGGGATAAAATGAAAACGTAGAGGTAAACAACAAAGGGAAATACGAGAAGTTTCAGCGAGAAATCCAGCGGACCTCTAAATAAAAACCCGACTGCACACATGGACGCCCAATAAAAACGAAACAACTCTATCGACCCACTGTATACAGAACACCCAAGGAACAATTTACTCATGGTATACAACAAATGCCCACTGTGAAAGTTGAAACGACCAATGTAACACGCAGATCCAAGTAAAACGCCCAACGCCTACAGCATGGAAAACATATGTATGACGGAAAACGCCGAGTCATTCCTCCATGAGATCACAGTTATCAAAAACGCAGAGGTGTTCTTCTAATCACGGTTATCAAAAACGCAGATCTAATTAACGCCCCACACATACCATAAATGCCATAAAAAAAATTCCCAAATAGAACAGTTGCAACGCCCATTATAACAGAGGCAAAAACACCCAATGACAGTTACAAAACGCCCAAAAATCCAACATCCACAACATAAAATAAAACGCACCCATAGTGAACCCAAGAAAACGCACCCTACACAAGAATTTCCCATTGTAAAAACTATAACACCCCACACCAGACAACTTACTCTGAAGGAGATTGCAAGTTCCAGAGAACAAGGATTGTGAGAGATAACAAAGGATTGTGAGATTCTGAGGGACCAGAACAGAATACAATAATATCACATACCAGAACACAATAGTATCAATTCGGCAATTCCAGCAGGCAAGTGATAACAATACAGTCAAAATCCAGAATGCAAATGGTAGTAATTACAGACGATGTCTAGAATACTATACTATCAATATCAGAATTTCTCATAACATCATGATAACCACTACTTCTATCATACAGATGAAAAGCGTACCTGTGCCTGATTGTCCCTCCCTTCGGATTGACGTCCTGCGCTTCGAGCCGTGTCCCGCTCTCCGTACTCCTCTCGCTTGTCAACCATAGAGGACTCACTGGTACCTCCCAGCCAAATGCTAGGGGTACTCTGTTTCCCCCTTAGCCCCCCGAGCCGCAAATGAGCCACACAAAAACCAGAGATAACACTAGCTTCTCAGCTCGCCTCCACGGCTGAGCTACCACTCCAACACAGCTAAGATAGACCCAACTCCTCACAAGAAATCTGTCAAACCACAATTCGGCAGCGTAACGTTACGCTAACCATTCATCCCCCTCTCCCTTCCTTTCCCTTTATTTTATAGAAAAATTGAGACCCAACTACTTTCCTAATCATTAATTAATTAATTTTTTTATGACAAACCTCTAAACAATCTCCGTCGTCCAAGTGTCACTCATCCCTAGGGTTCTCCAAAAATTATTTTCTTTTTAATAATTAAAAGACTAAATTCCCTCACTCCCCCAAAATCGCTCCTTAAATTACTCCTAGGCTTCCTATATCCCCTCTCATGCTTTTAATCACTTTTCTAAAATGAAGTTTCTGAATTTTAGTAACTTCTTAAATGCAGATTCCTTTTTGCTTTTTACCCTATGTCCCCTACTTTCCAATATTAAGTTTCCTTTATTTCTAGTTTCCTTATTTCCATTT
>SNQJ01S0047050.1:57463-80732 GCA_010110895.2 Picea sitchensis | reverse complement strand
TTCTATAATTTTTTAAGAGATTGTTTTAAAAGTTTTTCAGAAAGTTATTATAAATATCATTAAATTTTATGTTATTGATGATTATTGGACCTTTAGAAAAGTAAGAAATTATTTATGTTTCTTTAAAATGTTATTTCAATACTTGAAAAAAAAATTAGGAGAAGAGTTCCAAGATCAATAAAGTTTTAATGACATAGAAGTTAGGAAGGTGACAAAATTTTTGAAATTGAGATCTAATTTAGCTATAAGCAATGCACTCTACTACAAAGTGCTTTTAATTGTATTAAAAAACCAATTCTATATTTTTTCATAGTTTCCTAAAAAAATTATTAACACCCTTGCACTTTTATGTTACCTACCCAATGAGAATTCCTTGAAAAAGCACAATAGTAATATAGTATGTTTTTTCAATTAAGTTTTCTATACTCCATACATATATTATGCCATATATTTAATTGTTTAATTGGAAATGAGTGGATTATAAAGATGTCTCTTATTTCTAGAAAGCATTGATCTATTTGAGAGAAAAACAATCCAAATATTTAGTTGGAATCAATTTATGTTTTGGCCATCAATCATGTTACTTACCAAGGAGTGTTAATTATGTTTTTGAATTAGTGGTTAAGTTTGACTAGTATTTACTTTATTTTTCTTTATTTAACTATCATATACTTGGTAATTTTGAAATTTTGAGGCTAATAATTAATTCTTAAAACCTTCAAATTGATAAATAAGTTGAAAATTTACCCCTATAAATATATGTTACTATTATTTATTTAGAGATTATAATAATTTAAAAAAATACATAATAATATAAAATCTATAGAAAAGGTCAAATGCATTGTATGGTGATTCCGATGATACATAAAAACAATACTGCAAGTGTCCAAGTTTTTGTAGAGAGTTTGAATGGAATATTCCTAGATCTTCTCTATAAAGTTATTTATCCATTTTCCTTCTGTACATGATGTCTTTTTCACCTAAGAGACAAACAAAACAAACCATTATTTCACTTCGAAAACTAATTGTTTAAATGATGTCACTTATGGGAATACTAATTGGGTGTGGAGATTAACAATCCATCCCACAACCACACATAAAAATAATTAAAAAAAAATCACGATGTGTTCTTTTTAATTTATTTGTTCAAGTAATTGTTGTTGTGATGTTGACAACAATATTTGTAGTTCCAATGTGCGAGGAGTATTATTATTATTATTATTATTATTATTATTATTATTATTATTATTATTATTATTTTACTTGAAATATATATATAACACTCTTTACTCATAATAACCTTTAGGATTATAGCTATAGAACCATATATGTTGGTGTATATTGGTGCACTCTATATTAATAGATTATTTTCCTCAAAATAATATAAAATTAATTATACTAAAAAATCATTGTCATTTTAGATCATTTTTTAAGAGATTGTTTTAGATTGTTTTAAAAGTCTTTCAGAAAGTTATTATAAATATCATTAAATTTTATGTCATTGAAGATTATTGGACTTTTAGAAAAGTAAGAGATTATTTGGGTTTCTTTAAAATGTTATTTCAATACTTGAAAAATATTAGGAGAAGAGTTCCAAGATCACTAAAATTTTAATGACTTAGAAGTTAGGAAGGTGACAAATATTTTGAAATTGAAATCTAATTTAGACACTCTACTACAAAGTTCTTTTAATTGTATTAAAAAACCAATTCTATATTTTTTCATAGTTTCCTAAAAAAATTATTAACACCCTTGCATTTTTATGTTACCTAATCAATGAAAATTCCTTGAAAGTCAAAATAGTAATATAGTATGTTTTTTCAATTACATTTTCTATACTCTACACATATGCTATGCCATACATTTAATTGTTTAATTGGAAATGAGTGGATTCTATAAGATGTCTCTTATTTCTACAAAGCATTTATCTATTTTAGAGAAAAAGAACCCAAATATTTAATTGGAAACAATTTATGTTTTGGCCATCAACCATGTTACTTACCAAGGATTGTTAATTATGTCTTGTAATTAGTGGTTAAGTTTTCCAGTATTTATTTTATTTTTCCTTATTTAACTATCATATACTTAGTAATTTTGAAATTTTGAGGCTAATAATTAATTCTTAAAACCTTCAAATTGATAAATAAGTTGAAAATTTACCCCTATAAATATATATTACTAGTATTTATTTATAGATTATAATAATTTTAAAAAGTGTAAAAGAGAAAAAATATATAATAATATAAAATCTATAGAAAAGGCCAAATGCATTGTATGGTACTTTGCATGATACATAAAAGCAATAGTGGAAGTGTCCAATCTCTTGTACAGAGTTTGAATGTAATATTCCTAGATCTTATCTATAAGGTTATTTATCCATTTTCCTTATGTACATGATTTCAGTAGTGTTCGGAAAAACCATAGTGTTATTAGTGGATTGACGACATTTCAGATCCATATCAGGATCCATCTTCAAGACAAAAAGTCTGGATTAAAAATCGAAGAGAAACACTTAATATAAATACTAAAGGAGAGAAAAAATAATAAATCTTAAGGGTCGGCTTGCATCTAATTCTTTGGATTTCTCCTTTGGTTATGGGCAGGTCCAGTCTAAATAACGTTGATTTATTCCATTTGTTTCTCGCCTTGTGCTATATATGCGCGAATTTTGGTAGAACGTTATTGTTCCTGTAATTTAAAAAAAACTCTAAGTCCGCAACTCTCTTTTTAATTTTAATCCAGGATTCTTGTCCTGATATGGATCTAAAACGTTGACAATCCATTAATAACACTGCGATTTTTCCGACCACCACTGAAAACAATCCTCAGCACATAAATCTCATATGTACATGATGTTTGTGTCACATAAGAGAATTCAAAATGCCTTGGCTTGAAAATAAATTTCAACACCTACAACATACTATATGTGAGAGGGAAAGAAAACATTATTTGATTTTGAAATTTATCTAAAATATTTTCATGCATTTGTTGATAATTTCCATGTTAATTGTTAGGGGTCATCCATCAAAGGTGCAATATTTTCAACACCTAAAACATACGATATGTGAGACAGAACAAAACAAACCATTATTTGACTTTGAAAACTAACTATTTAAATGATGTCACTTATGGGAATACTACTTGGGCGTGGAGGTTAACGCTCCATCCCACAACCACTCAGGCTAGACCCACAACCAAAAAATAACTATATTAAAAAAGCATCACGATGTGTTCTTTTTAATTCATTTGTTCAAGTAATTGTTGTTTTGATGTTGACAACAATATTGGTAGTTCCAATGTGCGAGGAGGGAAAACAACCCAAACATAATATCTATAGAAAGAGTTATTCATGTGCTCAGAGAACCATTGAACAAGTAGCGAAGAAAGACATTTCCACATATCCAACTCTAATTGCATCCATTTTGAGGATGCACTTCCATGATAGTTTTGTGAGGGTATGTAAAATTTGGAAATATGGTAAGAAAAAAAACTTAAATATTTTAAGGGTGTTTTATTGGACTAAGAGTAGCAAGTTGATATTTAAATGTTGTTTTATTGCACCAAGAGTAGTGAGGTTCTCTACAACTCATTAAGGAGGAGATGTTAACAATACGACAAGAAAAAAATTGAAATAAAAAATAAGTAAATGTTGTCCACAACAACAAAAAAAAAATAACAAATAATTCCTTATGTACATATGTATGCGATAATATCTAATAAATTAAACCAATGTAGATCCATATTAAAAAAGGAGCTACGAAGCATCGAGAGGGATCAAATTTCTTATGGTGTAATTTATTGTATCATTTAATATGGCATAGAATTAAATGATAAAAGGTACACCTTAAGAAATTTGATGCTCTCTTGTTGCATGATAGATATGAGATAAAGATAGATGTATGCTAGTTTTATATAATCTAATGCAATTTCATAATAATATTATGATTTGCATAGGATTCCTTTGCATGATCTGGTGAATGAAAACAATCTGGAATGCTATGAACCCTCATTTCTTGAATTTAATGTCATGTTCTCTCATCCTATCGAGTTAATCCATGATTTATAGCCCTAATTTCTCCAAGACACCTTACTTGACACTCTTCATACCACCACTCATCAACAACATACCTCTTACCTTGTTGGGCACACATGTGAAACTCCTACTTAGGATAAATGGTTTTTAGAAGTTGTCATACACAAGCATTTTCCTCATTTGTTGACGGAAATGGGGACACTTCTCAACTTAAACAAGGATGAATTGGGAAAACCAAAATACATCCGTGTGAATCGCAAGGAGGGTGCACTCCCTCAGGCAACTAGATTCTTGGAAAGTCCAGTTTCTCAACTTATTGGAGGAGAATAACAGTTGGGCTCAAGTCCCAAGGAAGTAGTTCAGCATATCTAGCTAACTAATTATTATAAGCTAGTTTTAGCTTGCCCTATTCAAGTCATCATGTCATTACAAGAATCTATATAAGACTTCCTCATATTCTAAATAAAGTGATGATCATTTTTCTCTTAGTTTTGATAATTGTATCCATGCTTCCTTGTTGTAGTTAATTTATTGACCATTGCTATTGTAGATCAAAGTATGTTATTCCTTAATGGTGAACAACACTTGGGATATTGTACCTCTTCCAAAAGGAGGAAGACTTTTTATATGTAAATGGGTGTCTAGAATTAAGTATGAATTGGATGGAAGTGTTGAAAGGCACAAGGCCCAATTAGTTTTCAAAGGATTTTTTCACGTTGAAGGCGTTGACTATAATTAAACCTTGTCCCCCATGGCCAAAATGAATTGCATCCTCCTTCTTCTAGCCCTTGTTGTCTCACATAAATGGGAGGTCCATCAAATGGATGTTAAATCCCCCTTCGTGCATGGGGATTTTAAAGAGGAAATCTACATGGAACAACCTCCTAGATATGTCTAGAATGAGTCCAAACTTGTTTGTTTCCATAATAAATCTCTATATGGTATTAAACAAACTCCTCGATCTTGGTTTGAATAAATGGGAAAATTCCTTCTTGACATCATATTTTCTTGATTCGATTCTAACCTTAATGTCTATACCAAGAAAGTAGGAATCCACCTCATAATTATTTTTCTTTATGTTGATGACCTGATCTTCAGTGATACTCACTGTTAAATTTCAACCTGTGTGAAAAAAAAGGCTTAAAAAGAAATTACAAATGATAAACTTATCTTATTTGTATTATTTCCCCGGCCTCCAAGTTTTAGAAACCAAGGGAGGAGTTTTTATTTCCCATTTTAAGTACACTTGTGGCCTTTGTTTCCTCTTTCAAGTGGGTGATTCTAAACCATCCCCTTCACCCTTCCAGTTTGTACTCAAACTTGCTACCATGTGTACTACTCCTAAAGTTGATGCCACCTTGTATCGTCAGTTGATATATTCTTATATTTGAGTCATACACATCATAATATTTCCTTTGATCTTGGTCTTGTTGCTCAATACATGAAAACACCCCATGAAAGTCGTTTGGAAGAAAAACAAAATGATACTTTGATATGTCTTGGGTACAGTTCAGTTTGGGATACATTACAGTTCATGGGAGGCTCCTTTGTTGGTTGATTTCATTGATTCAGATTGGGTCGGTGACCATGATGATCAAAATTATACTAGAGGTTATGTTTTCACCATTGGATTTGTACCTGTCACATGGGATTCTAAGAAATAATAGTCTATTACTCTTTATTGTCACTTCTATGGATCCTTTTAGATTTTGGATTTTATCATCAACATCGAACCACCCTCTCGTTCAATGACTAGAGTTCCATAAAGATTTCCAAAGATATGGTTTATAATCAATGAAACAAAAACATCTATATACACATGCACTTCATTAAAAATATAATCCATGATCAAGTTATTAAAGTTCTCCTTTTCCATAAACAAGGTTAGGTTGTAGACATTTTCATAAATGATCTTAAAGAATATAAGTTTTCTAAACTTTGATATATGATAGGAATTTTGGAAGTTTCCATTAAGGGGAGACATGTTCTAAAACCTCCTTCCTTCTCCTATTGTGTTTCATTTTTAAATCATTCAATCCTATCACAAGTTATTCTTAAGGGGGGATGTTAGGACATTTAGGAATTTAGGATTTATTCAAGATCAAGTTTCTCTAAAGTGTCTTTAACTAAAATTATTTTTGTTAGTGTGCTTCTTTAGTATGGATTAGTATGCATTTGTAACTATGTAATTTGACAATCACGAGATGTTCTAGGCATAGAGTGATCTGACATATCATATTATCCTTGATATGCATGGCTATATTGATCTGTTTCTTAGAAATTGATTGGTCGATGATCTCTAATTAAAGAGAATGGAGGTTCATTTTCCAATGATCGATTGTAACATCCCAAGTCACCAAGTTGATCTATGCTACTAAAATTAACTAAGATATGATACCACCTTGTAACATATTTAGTGTGTGTATAGCACCACTTTTTGATTTGGAGGTTGATTTTCATGTTTTTCATGCAAAAATATGGGTTTTTTGGGCTAGAGTTCTCGTTCTAAGGTCACAATTATCATCAAGTCAGTAGCTTTTTTATTTATGTAGAATAGTATATTTTCCATGTAATAAAAGGTGACATTAGTTTATAAGGTCTATTTAATAAATGTGAATAAGTCAATGTAAGAATACCTAATAGAATCTTTCGCTTCTAGAAATATATTCCACTAGATGGTTCTTTAGAAGGTAGAATTAGTATAAATAAGAGTAGGAGGCATGAGAAGTATTTGTATTGAGAATTATTATAGTAGAGCACAACTTTGTTGGAGGTTTCCTACTCAAAGAGGCAAGTGAACATTGTTTCCTATCAATAAAGGTATTATTTTGGTGTTGTGGTTTCATATATTGTTTTGTTCTGATGTTATTCTTTGCAATATTTTTTTTTCCACTATTATAATAGATCTAGTACCTTACAAGTGGCATCAGAGCACTTTCCTTGGTAGGAATTTTGGGATACATTTTTTTAGGGTAGAGACATATTTTGGCATCTTAAAACTACAAAGATTTGGTTTTCATCACATAAATCCACGGTCGGGGAAGCATACACACAGGAAATACAAGAAGTACTTAAGAACACATTGTGGGACACCCTTGTAAGCCCTGTTGGTACCCCTTCAAGTGTTAGTTCATTAGAAAACACATGTATACAGACTGGCATAAGTATCCTGAAACCATCCATAGATCAATTGATCAATTTCCTAAATGCTATAGTTCCACCGAGAACAACACTCGAGAAGATACTCTCTAGTACATGGGTAATCGAGTAGTATGGGTAAGGGTACGGTCTAGCCTCCTTAGTTGGTGTCCTAAGATATTGGACCGAGTACTATTTTTCGACCCCACACATTTATTAGGGAGCTATAGCACAAGGTAAACCCTTATCTGTAGAAAACCTAAACACCCTAACCCTTGAGAAGGAAAAAAATAAGAAAAGGAACAAACAAAATCCCCCCTTATGCATTTTGGTTTCAAAATTCCTATACATTTATTCCTATTAAGAATTTGGCCATTTCGGCACTGCAACATTATTCAGATCGGAGTATAACTTCACAAGAGTAAAAAAAAAAATCTTAAAAAGATGAGTATAGTGGTCCCGTTGGCACCCTTATTCAATATGTAGCGCATTGGATTCTTATCCTCACTGTGATCTTAGTGCTACCTTCCATTTTTAAGAATTTTTTTTAGTGGACCCATCCCCCTTACCGACCCCCTTCCCAATGCCCTTATTTTCCACCTTTTCCATTGTATTCCCCTCTTCTCCCTAATCATCGTTGTTCATATCACATATAATTCCTCCTTTTCTATGGTCCCACCCACACATTTCCCCTTATAGGCACCCCTTATATTCAAATGGACACCACTCACAAACAAGATCTATAAGCTTCCATCACTCAGAACAAGGAGTCCATCCAGAAAGTGACTATTGATCTTGAATCCACCAATTTATGTATTGAAAAATTTGATACCCAAGTCCAATAAAAATTTAATGCCATGGATGGAAAATTCATGGAAGAATTTTCCACCCTCCGGTCTCTTGTCAATGGGTTGTTAAATAGCCTCCATGACCCTTCCTCCTAGAAACAATTGTCCCCCTTAGATGGTGTTGATTCCTCCCATTCTATGATATTACAATCCAACTCTTTTCATTTTGACCCTTGTCTTCCCCGAGTTGAGGTCAATAAATTTGATGGCTCTGAACCCACGAGATGGATCACCCAAATTGAGCATTATTTCTCTTTGTATGACATTACTGATGATTTGGCCAAATTTCGTTATGTTGTTCTCTATATGGATATTGAATATTGAAAATGGTGGAAATGACATAAGAATGCATGCTAGGGGTATGTTGTGTGGACCCAATCTATTTCTCAACTCTATGAAAGTTTTGACACTAACACCCATTATTTAGATCGTTTGACCAACTTGAAATAGTCAAGCATAGCGAAAGAATTTATAAGCTTATTTGATCATTTGGCCTTCTGAACGGAGGGCATGACAGATGCATTCTTTTGAGAATGATTTATTAGTGGCCTAAAGGATGAAATCCAAGCCCGGGTCCTCATGGCTCTCCCTTAGACTTGGTTGGAAGTTATTAAATGTGTTAAAGAAGCCGAATGAGTTGTTTTTTTCTAGAACAAAAAAGTATCTTTTCTTCATCGCCCTTGACCCACCAATCATACCCCCCTACCACTCCCCTTAAGGTCCAGAAATTAACTCGAGATGAAATGGATAAGAGAAAACTCAAGGGTCTTTGCTACAATTGTGATGAAAAATACTTTCTTAGTCATAAGTGTAAGGAGAAAAAACTTTTTATGGCCATTTCAAAGGATGTTGTGGAAGAAGTTGTTGTTTCCCCTATTGAACATCTAGCCCCTCCCGATGTTACTCCTAAGCCATATTACCCACCAGAAGTTGAACCACTGATTTCATTTCATTCCCTCACTAGATTCTCTACTCCCCAAACCCTCAAGCTCATTTGCTATATTAGGCCTAGGAAATTCATCATCTTCATTGACAATGGAAGAACCCATAATTTTATTCACTGCCACATTCCTTAGGAACCCAATTGCTATATTTTTGTCGTCAAAAAGTTTCAAAACATGATAGACAATGGAGGTTCCATGAAATGTGGTGGGCATTGTGAAAATGTACGTCTTCGAATTGGATAGTACCACATAAAATCTTGTATGTTTTCCATCGATATGAGCGATTGTGATATTGTGCTAGGTGTTGAATGGTTATGCACTCTCGTCCCCATTCTCATGGATTTTAAGGAATTAACCATGGGGACAACATATCAATTACAAGGAATCACAACAAGTTCTCATGAGATCATCGGTTCCCATTGAATGGAAAATCTTATCAATAAAGGTCATTCAAGTATTATTTCCCAGCTCCATTTTATTCAAGCAGTTGAGACACCCTCCATGCATCTTGACCTCCAATCTATCATATAGAAACACCAAGATATTTTTTCCACTCCTTAGGGACATCCCCCTTCCCATTCTATTCATGATCATTCCATTCCCTTTGTCCCTAGTAGTCTTCACCCCAATGTACTCCCTTTTCGTCATCCCTTTTCCCAGAAGAATGAAATTAAAAAAAACCATACAGGAGCTGCTCGAAGAAGGTACTATCCATCCTAGTACTAACCCCTATTCTTCTCATGTGGTAATGGTCCTCAATAAATAAGGTACTTGGCGCATGTGTCCTGACTTTCGTTCCCTCAATAAACTCACTATAAAAGACAATTTTCCCTTTCCTATGATTGATGATCTCTTGGATGAATTGAGTGGTGTGTATATTTTAACCTTGTACAATTATTTACTGCAAATATTTTTTAAGTAAAAGAACAGAAAATATACAATGGAAAATACACAAATTACACAGATATTTTTCCCTTGGAAGCTCAAACTGGGAAAACCAACATATTATGTATTCATTCATAGTGATAAAATTTTTACAATACAATATACATATAGGAGCCAATGACATCCAAAACCCTAACCCAATGACCTGGATTAGTCAACAACCTGAATTCCTTAACCGGAAATAGAAAACCATTGGCAAAAAACCATGTGCCAAAAAACCACCCAACAATGGACACTAAAATCGAGGCAACATGAAAAATGAGGCAAAAAATGCAATACGTTTCCTAAGGAAAAAAAAAAATTCGAGGGAACTTCCCCCAAAACCTTGCGTAGGGGGGCTATTTCCCCCATGCAACTCCCCCATGTTCCCAACACAATGTAGAAGACACTAGAGTTAGTCATGCAAAGAATATAACACATACCCAACATTCTCCTACTTGTTGTTTTCTTTGCATAAATGGGGTTACAGGGTTACATAGTCAACAATCCAGGGTAACAATGCCCATAGATCCCCTACACCAAAAGAATTTCTCAGTTCTCATAGATTTTGTTAATGAGTCTACAACATTCTTCAAAGTGTCCACCTTCGTCAACAACACTTTCTTTTCTTCAACCATGTCTCTCACAAAGTGATATTGAACATCAATATGCTTTGTCTTTGAATGATAAGTCGGTTCTTCATGAGAAAAATTGCACTCTGATGATCAGAATCTATCCTTACATCTTGTTGTACCAACTCAATAACTAAACACAATTGTTTCAACCATACTGCTTCCTTTCTTACACGAGTGACTTCCATGTATTCATCTTCTGTAGTTGAAAGTGTCACTACATATTTTCTTTTTCTCATCCAACGGATTGCTCCTACAAACAGGTTAAACACATATCCACTTGCATATCTCCTATGATCCAAATCTACAACCCAATATACATCCACAAAGCATTGTATATCCAACACTATGTGCAATCCTAGTCTTCCTTGGTAGCACAATCCATATCTAGCAGTGCCATGCAGATACCTGAACACCCTCTTTACTGTTATCCAATGCTCCTTCCCTCGTTTTGACATATACTTTCTCAAAACTCCCATTTCATGTGCAATTTCCATTCTATTACATACCATTTCATACATCAAACTTCCAACTACACTCACATATGGAACATGATACATGTCCTCCTCCTCTTCGTGTGTCTTGGGACACTGATCCACAAATCACTTTACACCAACGAGAAAAGGGACCCTGGTCGGTTTACGTTCATGGATATTAAACCTCTGCAATATTGTGTCCAGATATTTTCTCTAATTTAACCATAGTTTCATGTTTTTCCAATCTCTTTTAATTTCCATGCCCAAAATGAAATTTTCAACACTAAGCTCTTTCATGTTGAATTTAGAGGACAACTGAGTTTTCACATCCCGGATAATCTCCTTGTTGTTTCCTATCAGCAACATGGCATCCACATATAATACAAAATAAATAAAATGATCACCAATTAATTTAAAATACACAGAGTGATCCTCTTTTCTTCTTTTGAAGCCAAGTCCCAGCATATAAGTATCATTTTTTTTATACCACATCCTTGGTGATTGTTTTAAACCATACATGGACTTTTTCAGCTTGCATACCAGCTCCTTCTTTCCCTTAACAACAAATCCTTATCGTTGTTTCATAAATATTTCTTCTTGCAGATCACCATGTAGGAATGTTGTCTTCACATCCATCTACACTACTTCAAAATAAAATGCAGCAAAAACATATAACAGAAATCTAATAGAATTTAACTTGGCAACAAGAGAAAAAATCTCACCAAAATCAATTCCTTCAACCCGGGAATAACTTTTTTCTACTAACTGATCTTTGTATTTCTCTACTTTGCTTTTTTCATTCAGCTTCTTTTTAAATACCCATTTGTTGCCAATGGGTTTTCTTGTAGTCAAAAACTCCACTAGATCCCAAGCCTCATTCTTATCCAAGGATTCCATTTCGTCATCACTTTCCTTTTTCCATATTTTTCCATCCTTTGAATCCACTGCCTTTGTTATCAGAAAAATCAGTAGGTGCAGACACTAACATATGTCCCTAGATTCACGTGGATATAGAACAAAACAGGATAGGACATGACTCTTTCCCTAAGTTGTAATCATTGAATCTACTCATAGGAAGGAATAAGTGACATACTTTTATATCGCTTCCTTAGGTCTCTGTTGTTCCCGCTTTGCTCCAATTCTCTCGTGAAGTCAAGTCCAAGACAACACAAACCAACCAAAGTGAAGATAGAAAGGTATATTCAATGTCAAGTTATGCATATGATCAAGGAATTACACAATAAAGTAAGAGTGACTTTATGGGAAATGGACATGTTGCTGTATCATATTAATTGAAAGTAGAAGATACAACCTGATCACCTTGATGTTGCAAGCTTCCTTTTGGTGACCCTTGGTTCCAACACACACGATTGATCTATACTTGCATGAAGAAGTTCCAATTCCTCTTGATAGACCAAATATATCCTTCAAGCTTCTATACAAGCAGGTTTCTTCACACAATTCTTTTGCCAATTCTTCATTCAATCTTGCTTAACCTTTTCCATGAGAAACCTTTCAATATATAGGAGAATGAGAGATGGTTACATGGATGAGAATGATCCCATCAAATCCAAGAAGTCAGTAGAATGACAATCATGCAAATTCCAACTCATTTTCTAGAATATTCCTTATATAGGTGGATATCGGTGGCCACCCACCTTTTCCAAATGGCTCAAAACAGTTTTCTGGCAATTTTGGCAATTTACTATTTTTAGCAGGTTTTAACTTCCAGGGCCATTTTGAGGGCCCAAATGAAGTTTTTTCAATATCAAGGTTCTCAATGATATCTAAAAGCATAATTTATCCCCAAAAATGAATCTCCTCGATGATACCTTTCCAACGAGCTATCACACACCTAAAACATAGATCGTATGCAAAAGTTATGACCTTGGGAAGTTGATGTACTCACTTACCCAAACGAGGCCCACATGAAATTTGGCACTTCATCTCCTAGGGTTAGGTTTTTGGATGTCTAGGGTTTTTGGAATTCCTGCTTATTGTAAAAATTCCTTCGAAACCTCATTGTAATCATCTTCTTGAGAATGCGAGTAGTCGTCACATCTCTTCTCAGAGATAAGCTACCACCATTCTAGCAAGTCTTTCATTCTGTATTTTTACGGTCTCTGTACATTTCTTTCATTAATAGAAATCACGTATTAATGTATATTTGTGTTTATGGATGCATCTCTAATATATTTTTGTTATATTATTGGATATACAAGATATCTCTGTGCATTTATTTATTATATCTCTGCTCTCATTTCGTGCCAAAAAAAATCCGGATCAATTCCCTTCTCGAACCCTCGAGACCTCTTCTCCTTTCCAAGATTAAAAGTAGGTTTTCACCCTATATATGGAGTAGAATATAATAATTTCACACCCTAAGTGTGGTTGGCCTGCGAGAATGAAGGATTCTTGCACCCTAGACCATAGACAGCCTGCGAACTCATCTTAAAAATATGTTTTTTGGAAGAAGATATGAGCCACTTTTCTCAAGAAAAAAGTCCTTATTGGGAACCTGAATACATCACTATTAAGACATCACCAAAGTGACCAAAATCATGTTTAACAGAATGCCCCCCAAAGTATGAGGTCTAAATCTGTGACAGTCGAAATACTTTGTAAATTGCGTGTGTGTGTCAGAAACCAGGAGTGCACCTAATCGAAAACCTGGAAACAACCAAGCATCTGCAGAATATAATACTAGTTCTGAGGTAGTCATTCCCATACTCATATCATAGACGAATGAAATCATGAATGTAGGTCATGGCCAACAATCATACACCATGGATCCATGGCGTCAAAATACCACATAGCCACCAGGAATACATTGTGGATCTATGCGAGAAGACTTAAATTAAGATGACATAGCCACATGACATACAAAGTGGATATATGTGCCGATGTAAATCATACATACTCCATCACAGCCTGGATCAAAAATATGAGACCCAGGGTCTTCAATCCCGTCACCTGGAAGTACGAATCTAGCCATGCGATTACATGTGCTAAAGTCGAACATGGTAGAAACCACTTGATTACCGGTCATTGATGAAACCGTTAACAAGTGCGAGGTAAATCACCATTAATGTCAATGACTCCCAAGGTACACTAGTACAATCCAATGAATTTGAATAAATGAGTTGAGGTCAAACATTCGACGGAACCTCCCGATCAGGGGTCAATAATGAAAACCCACTATCGAAAGCGAGGAAACCTGTCATTGAGGCATGCAATTTCCAAGGTACCAAATAATTTCTAAGGCTTGTTATTGGATAATGAGTTGGAGTCAACGGAACAAGACTCGTCACAGGGGGGTCTTGATGTATCCCCCATCAATGACATGAAATAAGTAACAGATTTTGAAGGTGAAACAGAGTATGAATATAGGTTGAAACGAACACAGGGAAGGCCGACATGGTAATAATGGACAACTGCAGATGGTTGACTCAATAGAGGGTTTGGATGACCTTCTCTTGAACATATGAATGACACAACCAAGGACTTTCCATTACTGACTCAGAGACGACCCAGGATATGACCTTGTAGCAAGTCGAATGAGAGATAGATGGATTTCCCAAACTGGCTTCAAATGATGAATAGGGGGTGTCATGTTCAAGAGTGACGCTTATGGACATCATTATGAATATGAAAACACATCCCTTTCCCAAAATTTCCCCCACCATTTCTGGCAAGTACCTCCTTATTTTTACACAAGCTTGAGGAGGATAACATATGCTTGTTGATGTAATCTCATCCTTCGAACAAGTCCCTCGGAGTATGTTTAATGAACCCTAGGAAGGAGTGGATCGGTCCCATTACAGGTCTTTCGATGTTTGTTTAACGAGTCCAAAGATAGAAAAATCAGAGGTTTTTCATGTTTTGAGAGTCTGAAAAACACTTAAAGAGAACTCTCTCAGTTCCTTTTTCGTAAAATAGTTCGACAGGACTGAAAAAGTGATAAACTATCACCCATCGAACATTTTGTTCAGATAGTTTTATGAGCGTGAATAGAACAAGGTCGCTCGACCATCTTTTCGTTTTAATGGAGTGTGAAAAGAGCTTAAAGAATACTCCTTCACGTTCATTGTTTTCGTGTTACCACGACGAGTATTAAAAGATGAGAAAAGTATACTCGGTTACGTTCTCATATATTTTCGAGCGCGAGAACGAACGAAGATTGAGCTCAAGGTTTTTCTAAAAACCATAAAAAGAAGTCATACGTGAGACAAAAAGAAAAAACATTTGTACTCCTTCGTGTGGACTTCAAAGTTGCTATATCTACAAAAAGTCACACTCATAGGGCTATTAGGCATTAGGGTTTATAGACAAAACAATATAAAAATCAACAAAAATGTTAAAAAGTGAATAAATATGGGTAAAAGGGGATTTTACCATTTTCATTGTGATTTTGCCAAGAACTTTGCCCAATACACCTCATTTTCCCTGAAATTTTGTTACTCGATCATGGGAGGCACAAGCGACCATTTGGTGAACCATCTCTTCCAACAAGGTAAGCTCTCGATCTTCTACTTTTTCCATGGTTTAGATTTAGTTTTTATTGGCAATTTTCAAGGTTTAAGGTTCATTTTAGGGCCAAAAATTGTGCCCAAGAGTTTTCGTAGGCCAACCATGCGGGACCTGCAAGAATCTAGGATTTTCGCAAACGGCCTTAAGGGCACATGTGAGAATCTTGCATTGTGCTAAAGGGGCACCTGCGGCGGCCGAAAAATGAAATTTCAATTTGATTTTTGCTCAATAAAAAATATGCCAAGGTTTGAAATAAGTTGTTGACCACTCTATTATGGTTCTTGTGCAGGCATTTGACCATCACGATGCTGGAGTGGTGAGAAAGATAATATGTGGAGGAGGTTGTCATTTTAGAGAATGAACCGGGTACCGTTACTTCCCTCCGAGACTGTGGGCTCTTGAAATTTTTCAGGGTTCCGGGCATGAGGGCCCAACTCAGGTTGCTAGAGTACCTGGTTCATATGTGGGACATGGACTAACAGTTGTTTCATGTGGGAGTCCACACATTGACCCTAGATATCGAGGATATCTACTTTCTAATAGGGTTATCATGGCATGGGTACCATGCTAGCTTGACCGGTAGTCGAGGTGGAAGACTCCCTATGAGTGAGTATTGTCACCAGTACTGTGTTCCTGAGGCAGAAAGAAGCAAGGGCAAGGTTGTTATTTGGGGGGTCCAAAACATGACCCTGCGAACCATCTTATTCACTATAGCATGCATGGCCAGGAGCACAACCCCACACATGGCTCTCCAGATCTACTTTCAATACGCCATATAGTGCACAGAGCCATGAGTCTTCAACTAGTCAAATGAAGTTCTCCGTAGTATGAATAGGCAATTGACGAAGTGCTGGAGGGGCAACCTGAATCAGTTTGGGTACATATCACTTTTGGTGTCCTTCTTTCTTGACAGGGTCCCATTACTAAGATTACAAGTTGATTGGTGTTTACCGGCCCCATAGGATCTGAGGATGTTGAGGTGGTGCAACCTCATGGCTCGAAACATAGCTGGGCCCATCATCAAGTACAATGATTCATTTTTCAACTAGTTGCGGCCACAGATGCTGATGATTGATGACTACACATACGATGGTTTGGATTTCCAAGGGGATCCATATTTGTCCCTACTTAAGGATGCTCAGTGGGATGACCTAGGTAAGAAGTACACATTTTGTTATTTAAATGTTTTTGTAATTTTTGTCATAAAATGTTTTTATGTTTGTCCAAGAACTAATAAAAAAATCTCCTTTTGATGACACAGATGTGGGGCCATATCGACTTCCAAGAATGTATCCTATTCAATGGCGAGGAGAGGTGACTCCAATGGCATGATGGGATGGTGAATACTATGAGGCAGTGGAGCAGAACTTGGAGGGGTTGACCGCTGACATCCCAGATATGGCTATTGGGGAGATCCCTAGGCATTATCAACACCACACTATGGGCGTGTCAGAGTCTATTGGTTGACTAATTTGTATCATGGCTCGATTAGTTGTGTGTTCTCATGAGCATCACCCATGATGTTATTTTGTAGAAGCTATGAACTTCACATTTTGAGATTTTGGTCCTTCGACAGAAACTTTTTGTAAAAACTTTTGATCGTTATATACATATATATGGCTTCTACCGGATTATCTTGTGTTGTGTGATACATGTAATGTGATTGGTTTATAAATGGACCAAATGTCTGTCTAATACATAGTTAGCTAATGCATCAGTCAATGTATTTATACATCTAGGAATGTGATGATACTCAATATAATCAAAATAACATTCCAAGAGGCGAATTCGTAAATACACCCATAATAAAGTAGGACTTCGAATAGCATAGACATTACTTAGTTGTAGTACTACTACCTACGAATCGATTCATACAACCAAGTGGTATATATCGAGCAAAATAACATCAATCAACAATTCAATGATGGCGGTATACTTTGCAATATCGTTGGTTGCACAGCCGAGACACACACCTCGTAGAGTGATAAGTTCATTTTTAGGGGTGTAAATTGCCCAAGCAGCATAAGCAAGGTTCTAAGTACTATGGCTAGCACCATGAGCAAAGCCAATGTGGGGTAGAAAAGACTCCGACATTTGAAAACCAAACACAACGTAACATAAGCGGTCGAGGGAAAAGACCAGATAATAAAAAAACATACTACAGTAACACACAAGAAGTATGATACAATAAAATACATGTACTCATGCCCAGGTGATCTTAAGCATAGTACTTCTTTAAGTACAACCCATTTCTGGGTTCACTCAAAGGGATACCGTCATAGTCCACTAACTTGTAAGCTCCTTTCTTCAAAACTCATCTAACGATATAAGGACCTTGCCACATAGCTTCGACATATTTCGATCTTGTTTGTAAAGGAGAACCAGATCACCTTCAGATAAAACGTGAGGCTTGACATGTTTGTCGTACTGGGCTTTGACACATTTCTTCTAGGCTTCTATGAATAGGGTTTCATTGCGACGAGTTTCATGTAATCACATGAGATACAATAGACATTCTTCTTTGGCGGAAGTGTTTGGGAGGAGTTCAACGGCTAATTTTAGGGAGGGTATCTCACATTCAATCGACATGATGGATTCTAGAGCATAGACTAACTGGAATGGTGTAAACTGAGTAGAAGACTTAACGGATGTCCGGTAATCCCACAATTCTAAAAACAACATTGTGTGTCAACTCGTTTTATGAATCCATAGCATTAGTCAAAGCATGGTAATGAGGACTTTGTTAATTTCTTCGACTTGGTTGTTGGCTTGTGGGTAATAGGGTGTTGAGTTTTCATGGAGAAGACCCAACTTTTCAGTGATTCTGGACATCATGAAGTTTCTAAAGTGGCTATCGTGATCAATGATGATAGCCTAAGGAACAACAAAATGAGCTATGATGTGATTGAATATGAATAATGTTGCAGTCTTTTCGATGTTGTCAAATGTCGGCATCGCCTCGACCCATTTCATAAAATAATCTACGGCTACAATAATGTATCCATTCCCCCTGGCTGAGTGAGGGTGACATGTCATGAAATCGATACCCCATTTCGCAAAAGGACCAATGGAGACCATAGGGTGAGGAGGAGTAGGATGTGACCGTATTTTATGGTTGTAGGTTTGGCAAGCATGGCATTTTTGGACGAAAATTATACAATCGTTAAATAAGGACGGCCAAAAATACCCTGCTCGCAAGATCTTTTGGGCAGTAGCATACCCAGACATATGACCACCACAGGCTCCAAAATGGAAATCATTTAGGGATTTCTCGGCTTCGTCAAACATGAGGCAGCGTGAAAAAATGGAGTCAATCCCACGATGATAAATATTATCACCGAGGATAATATACTAATGGGCTTGGTAGCATATTTGTCGATGGTCAATACTAGACAAATTGGGCCAGAAATTCTGGGTTTGGAGATATATGATGATATCTACGTACCAAAGATCATCAAAACTAATCAGGAAAAGGGATTCATCAGGTAATGAATCGGTTGCTACATTTTTCGTCACAGAGTAGGGGAAGTCACATATCCACTCGAAAAACACTAAGGATTTATTAAACTTAGCGTGTTCGAATTCTAAGTCAAAATCTTGGAGTATTATGATCCATTTGGAGTATTTTCCCCCTAGAAGTTGACGTGTGAGAATGTGCTGCATAGGGTTGCAGTTAGAAATTACCGTAGTCTTGCGAGAGAGGATATATTGCCGAAAACGTTGAACTACTTGGATGGCTTCCAAGGCCAGTTTTTCAACATGCAAATACTTGGTTTTGGTAGGAGTAAGACTTCGACTCAAGTAATGGATGACATGTTCGTCATGAGAATCATCCTCTTGGACGAGGACCATAGCGATGGTGTAGTCTGAGGCTGCAAGATAGAGGAAATAATCACGACTGTAATCAAGTGGGAAGAGAAGTGGGGTACATGTCAGAGACAGTTTCAAAGTTTCAAAAGATTTGTTAGCAATGGTATCCCGTATGAATGCAGAACCTTTCTTGAGTAGTCGCGTAAATCCAAGAGTTAGCTCGGCATAGTTCGGGATGAAATGATGAAGAAAGTTTCCCTTCCCTTGCAAACTTTGTAACTGGCGAAGTGAGGAAGG
Source organism: Picea sitchensis (assembly GCA_010110895.2). Classification (NCBI taxonomy): domain Eukaryota; kingdom Viridiplantae; phylum Streptophyta; class Pinopsida; order Pinales; family Pinaceae; genus Picea; species Picea sitchensis. The sequence goes on along the minus strand of SNQJ01S0047050.1, from coordinate 61,100 downwards.
AGGAGGGATATTAACAATCACCTTGACCTTCAAAGGATCTACTTGGATCCCTTGATGTGAAACAATAAAGCGTAGAAGTTGGTCGGATTCTACGCAGAAGATGCATTTGTGAGGATACAAGCATATATGGTAAAACCGACATCAAAGGAAAATGGATCAGAGGTGTATTGGATGATCTACATGGCACATGGAATGAGCAAGTAAGTTGTCTAGATATGGCTGCACGATGTGCTTGATATCATGGAAGGCATAAGACATAGCGCACTGAAAAGTTGCGCCAGCATTTTTTAGACCGAAAGAAAGTTTTTGATAGGCAAAAGTGCCCCAAGGACAAATAAAAGTGGTTTTGTGTTGGTCCACGTGAATGATATTGATTTGATTATATCCATAGAAACCATCCATCAGAGAGAAGATTTCACTTCTGACATAATCATCGAAGATCTGGTCGATGAAGGGGGCAGGAAAGTTGTCTTTAGGACATTCTTTGTTACTATCCCTCTAATCAACGCACACGCGGATTGTGCCTTGTTTCTTGTCGATCGAGACAAGATTAGAAACCCAGTCAGTGAGATTCACCAGGTAAATAAAGCCATATTTGAGAAGTTTCTCGACTTCAAGCTTGATAGCGTCCGATTTATGTGGGTGGACCAGACGAAGGCATTGTCGGATAGGTTTAGCATCTGGATATGTATTGATCTCATGTATCACAATGTCAGGGTCAATACCCGACATTTCTTCATAGCTCTAGGTGAGGACGTCATGAATGAAAAGTGACTTGTAGGTGACAATTTCGTTAGGGGAAGACGAAGCTTCGATATGAACATTTTTGACAATTCCAGGTTTTATGGATATGTCGAGGGGGATCATGGGTGAGATATTCCTTAAGTTCCCTTCGAAAAACACATCGTCTGTAGACTCGGGAATGGTATAAATGATGACAACGGTCGACAGGGTCGAGATCGATTGGTAACTCTCAATGGTGTGTTGTTCCAGAAAGAGGATGGAATGATGATGTCCATCGTCCTAGGGGGTGTCTTCCATAATAGAAATAATCATCTCATCCGTGGGAAAAATGACATGGAAAGGATCTGGAGATAAATCACCAAGAGAGGGGGTATAAGAGGTTGTCAATTGAATGGCCTGATAGGTGGATTCGATCGGACTCAAAGGCATTTTGTCGCCGTAACAAAGATGATTGTCAAGGTTGGGTACCATCCATGGGTCATGAGACGTAGGGGTTCCATGAATAGAGGTGGAGATCATGTTGATTGAGGAGACAGATGGATGTGGAACATCGAGTGGTGGGATGGGGAAGGTACCCATTAACAAGGAGTCTTTAAGAAGACCCACACCAACGTTCTCGTATCTGGGAGGGGTTTTGGCAATGAACGGTATGTTGCTGGTACGCGTATTCGAGTTGAAGAAGGCTAATTGGTCAACGGTAATTATCTTTCCTTGATGTGGGAAACGCACGACATGGAGAAGAGTCGACACAACTATGTGTGTGGAATCAATCCAACTATGGCCAAGTAGAAGGTTGTAATCGAGAGGAGCGTCAAAGACCTCCACTTCAACTTGGATCATTTTTCCTTCTAATGTAATTGACAACAAAGGAAGGACACTGTATGTCTTAAAACTAGAGCCATTAAAGGATTTGAGTGTTTTGTGGGATTCAGTCAAAGGAGGAGAGTCGATGGATTTCCAACAGGTAATACACATGGTACACGTCGAGGCACCCTCATCGATAACTGTTCTACAAATGTTTTTCTCGGAGACAATAACTTGTATTTGGAATGCAAGTTGAGGGGGTAATCTTGGAATGTGATCTTCCAAGTCAAAAATTATTAAATTTTTATCAGTACGGTCGATTCCACTGATAGATTTTTACAGTGCCTTCCATTGTATAGGGAAACTTTGAAGGACTTCGAGGACTGACATCATGGATGGTGCTTGGGCCAGATCTTGAACAATACTGTAGTTCTGGGTAGCACGGGCATAAGGATTGAAATTCGATTTCCGAACGACGCCCTTTGGAGGAGAGTGAAGAACTATGTTGAGGCTTAGTCGTTCAATATGAAGAGGACCACTCGTAGGTGGAGTCATGGGAGATGGTTGGACCAATGAAGGAGGTGGCGCATCAACCTTCTCTTTGGAGGAAGAATAATCTTTGGCTCGAGTGGTCAGTGTGATGTCATTCTTCTTTGAATCATCTGTACACATTAAGACATAGGATGTATTGGAAAGGGAAGGTTGGTCATGAATGACCAATTGGACTTGTTGTTGAGAAGGGAAGGGTTGTGACAATATGGCCGGAGTGGGTGGTTTTGTGGTCCCTTGAAGGAACTTAGTAACCTTGGCTCATCATGGAAAATCCTTAGTGTAGTGATCATCACCACAGATAAGACAAGGGTATCGGGGTTTGCGCTTATCCCTATCGTCAACAGGTGGTGTTTTGTTTCTCTCTGCTTGTGAATTATTTTTGTCCTCCTTATTCTTACCCTTTTCCTTTCTGGATTTTTTTTTACCGATGGGGGTAGATTGAATAACATTCACCTCAGAAGTCTTGTTGGTGGGAGGGGTAGGAGACAAATCATTTTGAACATTAGAATAAATGGGTTTGGGGTCGTTGCTAGAGGTTTGGACAGAATGAGTTTGGTCATGGAAAATTCCAATCACACCGTCGACTGCATGAGAAGAAGTAGGAGTAGTTGATGTGGTTGAAGTAGAAGGACGAGGCACATCAGGGAGTAATTCATAAAGAGTACCCGTTTGTGAGTAAACGAGGTCAAGGTATTGAGCACGACTAATGGCATGTTCTTCCGTGACAACTCCACCAACGACGATGTCATGACCAATGTTGTTCACGAATACTTTTATGAACCACTTTGCCAGCAACTGATCGGGAAGTTCGAGTTTGATGAGACGCCGTCTCTGTCGCCACTCATGAATGTAATCAAACATATGAGTGGCTTTGGTTTTTTTGAAAGAACTCAAAATATCGGTCCTTGTTTCATAGAGGATCGGTAAATGGTAGTGTGTGAGGAAAGCCATAGCGAGGGTGTTGAAGTCGGCGGAGAAACCTCATGGTAATTCTATATACCACTTCACGGCGAAACCCATGAGGGTTCACTGAGAAAGGAATAAATGAATAGAGTCATCCATCAAGGAGTTGGATGAGCACCAAAGGTGAAAAGTCATTACATGATTGTTCGGATCCTCTCCCGGTTTGCCATCGAATTTACGGATATCGGATGGTAGTTTGGACAGTATGGCGGGCCATTGGGGAGAGTGATGGATCAGATGATTTAAAATCCTCAACAGATCTGGGAGGTCTAGGGTGGCTAGGAAAGGTAACTGTTTATTCACATGTGGGTACTAGTGACTTTGGGGAGGGAGTCCCATCGGCAAACCAGTGGGACCATAAGTAGCCTGCATATAATGTGAGGATCCAAGCAGATTCAGTTGTTGGTGTGGAGGCAAGTAACTCATATGGTTGTACCCTCGAACGGGGGCATGGGGTTGAGCATTTGAGAGCCAAATAGAATTAGATGTACCTGGATATGGTTGGCCTGTACTAGCGTGTATGATGGAGTTAGCCTAAGGTTGTTGCCCCCCAGTCAGGTGAGGGTTATGTTGT
>SNQJ01S0047050.1:0-46225 GCA_010110895.2 Picea sitchensis | reverse complement strand
AATACCTATTAAAATTTATGACTATCAATATCTAAATTAAAATTTATTATTAACTAAATATGTTGAAAAAAAACTTAAACATATGCTTCCAAAAAACATATACACTTATACTTGTCTATAAAAAATATATATATATATTTTCTATAGTTAAAAAATGTATAAACATAAGAATCAATAGCGATTTGCAAAGGAAAATAGCGTTCAAATTTTTTAACGGCTTGAAAAAACAGAACGCAAGGAAACTAGCAAAATTGACAACTCTTGTGTGTTATACAAGATATTCCAAAACAAATAAGAACTCTCTTCTCCTATCCTCAGGAAACAACAACTAGTTTGTTCACAAAGACTCTCTAATAAAACGACTCTGATATCAAGCAACATCAAGAGACAATCAAGGAAAATGCAGCTATTTATTTTTAAAAAATCTGAGCTGCGTATTCTTTACCTCAAACTTTCAATTTCACAGTAGCTATTTGTATCTTCATTTTGTAGACACAAAGTTCCCAAACATTCTACCACAGGCATAGCCGCACAGTGCATTTTTTCTCCAAAAAAAATTCTTGTCTATCGATCGAGACAAATGCACATGCCTCAAAGTCAAATGTTGGTACCTTTCTGTGATTAGAATACAAATTCCAAGGTGACGAAACCATCTACCTTGTTTTAATTAATGGAACCCATCCAAAATTACATCTATTCATTTAATCCCGAACTTTGATTTTCTTAATCTCATAAGAACAACATTGGGTGGAATTGCTAAACTATCAATGATAGTAGTCACATATCTCGTTATTTTAAAGTCTACAAAAATTTATTATTAACACAACCATTATGGATGGATAGGTTATAATAGTAGAAGGAAGGAGTAATTTAAATCAAATCTGTTATACATTGCCGTAAATATTGTTGCTAGTGTTTTACAATTGGAATTGTGTAGCAACAAAAGAGGATTTCAATGAGTTTTGGTCAAACAAAGAGAAATAAATGTTGAGATTTTAATTCTTGTCCCCGATTTTAATTCTTGTCTTGCTCTCTCGTTCTAGAAACACACTTCGAGAATCCAACCTAGTTATGGAGACTGCCCCCCCAAAAAAAATTAGTGGGTGCTCGTGAGTCTGGACTAATGTCAGAAAAGAGGCTAGGCCACCCAAATGGAATTAGGCTGAAGCTAATCAGGCCAAGGGATTCACACCAAGAACATGGTACCCAATGAATGATTGCTTTGATAGAGATGAACCAAGAATGATGAGAACCCACCTCTGGAATGAAAGTCAAAGGTGATTTTATATGGTGGATGTGAATGGCACGAGGTGTTATTGTTGCAAGTAAATAGATTTTTCATCCCTCAAATGTTTAAATTCATGGTGGTCTGTCTCACACTGGATAGATATAATAGTAGTTATCGCTAGAGGTCAGGTAAGGGAACACTTAACATAAGTGGCTGGAGAGACTGACATGCAACCATGATGCCTGCATCGAGTGAATGATTTGGACATTATTACTATTGTCTGTTTGATGGTTTATGTAAGTAGAGAATCAGAAATGCATATTCAATTTAAGTCTCAGGCACCAAGAGAATTGTTTAAAGATCAGTGCCTGAATATATATGCATCTAACTAATCAGGATACTTGAATATGTGAGCAATAAATTGGAATATTGGGTATCAAGGCATTGTTGGGATATTGCCTTGGGTTGGATCAGAATGATATTGAAGAGATATTAGTGGAGATCGGTCTCAAAATGAGTGTTTAAGAGCAAAAGCTGATCACCCAAATCATTAGAGATGGCACAACCAACACCCATATCTTATACTCTAGGCTTGCTGAAGTTACTGCTAGTATTGTTAGCCATGGCACTGTCAGTATACATTGTGGGTCCTCCCTTGTATTGGTAGTTCAGAGAGGGCCTCACTCCTCTCAGGAAGGCAACAACCTGCTCTCCTTGTGTATGAGACTGCACTTTAGAAGCCGGGCTCAACATTCCTCCAGGTATTATTCTTCATTCTACAACCACATTAGCCATTGCCAATGTTACATAAAGATATCTCAAGACTTGGGTTCATTCAGGATTCTCTGATAAGTTAAGCTAGATTAAGTGATATTTCGTTCATGTGAGGTGAATTTTGATTTGCCAATGAATGGTCAAGAGTTCAATTCGTCGAAGTGACCATCATACACATGAATCCCAAAGTCTGTTGGATCCAGTCATGAGTCGCGACTCGAGACTGATCTCGGGGCAATCCCAACACGAGAAAAACTGCTTCAAAAATTTTGTCGTTGTGAACCAATTCTCTGAATACAAGTTGGAGGAGGCCATCTATCGTTGACACAAATGATCTTGCCAGAAGAAGGATCAAAAATTTTGGGCAGATAGTTCTGGATCTAAGAGCATCAGTTGTGACAAAAGCATCGATGCAAGATGACAAGAAATTCGACGCATAGGATATAAGAAAACATGATATCGAAACTAAACACAGTGGTACAATCGACTGTTCAGACTCTAATGCAAGGGACCGAAGATTATCCAGTAGACCGGATATTATGACAGAAATAAACTTGATAAAAAAATTAAATGTTTGAACATTGCCCTTCAGAAAGATAGGATATGAGAAAACATGATATCCAAACTAAACGCAGTGGCACAATCGACTTTTCAGACTCTAATGCAAGGGATTGGAGATTATCTAGTAGATTGGATATTATTGCATAAATGAACAATAAAAAATTAAATGTTTGAACATCGCCATTAAATGTTTGAACAATGATATGATACAGAGTCGCGAGTCCATAGATTCAAGAAAAGACAGTAAAACTTACCAAGTTACCAGTGACGCGATCAAAGATTCAACAAGTCCATTTACTCCTATCAGTCCATTGTTGAAACCCGATTTTCCTGTGCGGCGGGCCGCTGGTTACGATTCGCCGAAAGAAATGTTTTGACCATAAACCCTTCAGTTACTGAGGTAAACAATGTGGAGAAAGCACCTATTTATGTACCGGTTCCGAGAGAGCAGGGAAAAAGGGGATGTTTTGTTAATGAGAGCAATAAACTATTGATAGCCACTGCAATATGAACAAGTATACTCATTCGAGCTGCAGGAACATGTATGCCAGCACAGGACCAGGCAAGGTCGAGACCTTTCCTCCTCCTGTCATGAAGTCTATTGTGATTCTTAGATGGCCAAAAAGAATTTGAAGGTCAAATTCTATCAGGCAGGGTATCATAAAAGATATCACTCAAAATTACTGCATAGAGGAGGAGCTCGAACGCTCCAAGAAATGGGCTAGGTAGTAGACTCTAGGGCTAGCCTACTAGATAGTAGGGGTCACGATGTGGAAGGTTGGAAGCTGGGTTAGGTGGAAGGTTGCAGACTCCATATCTTGGTCATTAAGGAGGCTATCCTCTTACGAATCCATGTCTCCTCTGATCCAGTCTCCAATGCATGGATTTAATACTCCATCTCTCAACATTAACTCTTGGCTCATGGGAAACATTCCATCTCCGGTTCAGAGCATGCAAGGGTTAAATGGCTTCTTGTACTGGTTATGGTTTCCGTTTAAATGGTAGGCCGGGAACAAGGTCCCCACTCCCCAATTTCGAGCCCCTTTCATGTGTATTATGTAAGCTATCAATGCGTACCCTACACGACTCATGACCACTACTACCTAACCCGTATACCCACTAGAGTTTTTGAAGAGCATTGAAGGCAGTCACACGTCAAACTGATATGTAGATAATTCTCATGCCAGTCAGTGTTGACGTGTAAATTTTATTAACCAGTGTCAAATACGTCTAAAAACTGAAAAAATGTCCTATGGGACATCAAATTCTAGGCCTGGGTGTGATGACTTTTCTCTTTTGAAAGAATTTAAGGCAGGGTGCTTTTTTAAAAAGGTAAATGTATGAGGAATTCCAATATTTTGGAATATTATATTGTATGCATAAAAAGGTGAGGAATTAAAAAGGTGTTTATTTATTTATTTTAATAAAAAGTGAGGTTAGTAAAAAAATGTTTTTTTATTAAACCCTGTGGAGATTATACCATTCTTTCTCCACATTACTTTTTAAAAGGGTATTGATTATTATAAGCAGTGGTGTTTTGGGGAATTTTTTTTTCTTGCATTAATGGTGAAAACTCAGAGTGCCAAATTTGAAATCGAGAAGTTCAATGGAAAGAACAATTCTGAGATCTGGAAGGTTAAGATGCACAATCTGCTCGTGCAACAAGGCATGGTGAAGTCTCTTTTGGGAAAAGAAAAGCAACCCGTGACCATAGAAAATGAAGACTGAGATGTGATCGATGCAAGAGCACTGAGTGCCATACTCCTGTGTTTGGCCGATGATGTTTTGTTCAACATTGTTACGGAGAAGAAAACAAGCGGTTTATGGATGAATATGGAAAGCCTATACATGGAAAATCCTTGACAAACAGGATCTTCCTGAAAAGACAATTGTACGGTTTGAGCATGAAGGAAGGTACAAAAATAGTTTATCATCTAAATACTTTTAATACTCTCTTAGTTCAGTTGACTAGCATCGGAGTAAAATTCGTTTCTGAAGACAAAGCAATTACATTATTGTGTTATTTGCCTGAGTCATGGGATCACTTTGTTACTTCTATTAGTTTCAACACAACAAAAATTATTGAGTTTGATGTTATTGTTGGAGCACTACCGTCTGAGGAAACAAGGAATAAATCCAATTCAGAAACCTTTACATCTGAGGCGATGATGGTCAGAAGCAGACCTAAAGAAAGAGGACATGGTTAGAGGGATTTCTCTTGGTCAAAGTCGAAGGGAAAGAAGAGCAAGCTTAAGTTTTGGATTTGTGGAAAATATGAACACCTGAAGAATGATTGTTGGAAGAGAAAACAAGCCTCCAAAGAAGACCCTCCAAAAGAAATGAAGGAAGCAAACGTAACTGAAACAGGTTCAGCAATAGGTTCAGGTATGGATGATGATTTTTTGTCAATTAGTATTGGTTCGCATCAGGATCAACATTGTTTATTAGATTCTGGTGTTTCAAATCACATGTGTCTTCATAGACATTGGTTTGTTACTTACGAGTCTATAGATGATGTAATAGTTTACATGGGAAATGATATCTGATGTAAAGTTGTGGGAATTGGTAGTAATCGAATTAAGATGTTTGATAGAAATGTTAAAATACTAACTGATGTGAGACATGTACCTAATCTTAGGAAGAACCTAATTTCTTTGGGATTCTTAAACACTGGAGGATATAAGAGTATTTTTCAAGGTCGAGTTATGAAATTCTACAAAGGAATCTTACTGGTTATGAAAGTGAAGAAGGTTCGTAACCTGTTTCTGTTAAAAGGAAGAACTGAGTCAGATCGTGCGACAATAGTATGTGAGAACGACAATGATTTTTTTCAACTATGGCATCAACGGTTGGGCCATATGAGTGAGCAAGGATTGAATGTATTATTTGATCGCAAGTTACTTTCTAGTCTAAAGTCTTTAAAATTAGATTTCTACAAGCACTGTATTTATGGAAAACAGAATAGGAATAAATTTAAAACCGAAAGACACACCAGTAAAGCAAACGTTGATTATATCCATTCTGATGTTTGGGGACCATCCCCTACTATTTAATATGGAGGATCATAATATTTTGTAACCTTTATAGATGATTTCTCTAGAAAGCTTTGGGTCTCTATGTTGCAAGGAAAGGATGATTTATTTACAGTTTTCAAGAAGTTTAGAGATTTATTGAAAAAGAGCACCGGTAGATCCATTAAATGTTTAATAACTGACAATGGTGGTGAATTTACATCAATGGAATTTGAGAATTATTGCAAGGATTTTGGGATTGATAGGCACAAAACCACTTCCTATACTCCTTAGAAAAATGGAGTTGTTGAACACATGAACAAGACTCTTCTAGAGAGAGCAAAGAGTATGCTCAATAATGCCAAGTTGTAGCAGTAACGGTGGGCAGAAGAAATAGCTAAATCTTGTTATCTAGTGAATCAATCACCATCAACAACAATAGAGTCACCCTTGTAATTATTCTAATCTTAATGTTTTTGGTTGTGAAGCCTATACTCTAATTTCGAAACATCAACGTTCTAAATTAGATCCAAAATTAAAAATGCTTACCTTTGTTGGATATGGTGATGGTCTTAAGGAGTACAGGTTGTGGGATCCTACTGCCCACAAGATCACCATTAACATAGATGTAATATTTGATGAATCATCTCTCATCAAATTAGATGTATATGTTCAAATGAAACATGAATAAGTACCTAAGTATCAACAAATTCAGTTTGAAACCAGGTCAAATACAGATGAAATTGAACATGAACAAGTTTCTGAAGATGGTCATGAAGATTTTCCTGTAGAGAAAGACATGGTTGATGATAACAATAAACATAATGTGGATGAGCCACAAACTTCTCTAAGGAGGTCTATGCAGGTCAGAAATCCTCCAAGAAAGTATCATGATTTTGTTTNTCTTTAAGTACTAATGATGATGAACCTTCATGCTATCACAAAGCTGTGAAGGGTTCTAACAGAGATAAATGGAAAGAAGCAATGAAGGATGCAATGAAGGCATTAGATAAGAATGCCACATTGGACCTAGTAGAACTTCCAAGAGACAGAAAAATTGTAGGTTGCAAGTGGGTCTACAAGCTGAAGAAGGGTGTTGATGATAAGGTGGAAAGGTACAATGCAAGGATGGTTGTGAAAGGATATTCTTAGAAAGAAGGTATTGAATTTCATGACATTTTTTCACCACTTGTTAAGATTTTTTCAATTTAAAGTTTGTTAGCATTGGTTGCATTCCTTGATTTGGATTTGGAGCTATTAGATGTTAAGACCTCTTTATTACATGGAGATTTGGATGAGGAGATATACACAGAATAACCTGAAAGGTTCATTCAAAATCGCAGCAAGAAATTTGTTTGCGGGCTCAAGAAATCAATGTATGGTCTGAGGCAGTCGCTTAGACAATGGTACAAGAAATTAGACTCTTTCATGGAAAGCCAGAATTATACAAGGAGTGAGTATGATCATTGTGTCTACTTTAATAAATTGAATAATGACATATTCATAATCTTAGTATTGTATGTTGATGATATGATTTTAGCAAGCACAATCATAACTGAGATCAACAGGTTAAAGGCTTAGATGGCTAGGATTTTCGATATGAAAGATCTAGGTGCAACAAAACAGATTTTGGGCATGGAGATATTCAGAGATAGGAGGAATGGTAAGATTTGGTTGTCACAATCGAGGTTTGTTGAGAATATACCTTTTAGGTTTGGTATGAATGATGTGAAACTAGTTTCAGTCCCTTTTTCTTCCCATTTTAAACTTTCTTCAAGTTTATGTCTTAGTACAAAAGAAGAAAATGAATATATGTCTCGAATACCATATGCTAATGGAGTAGAAAGTTTAATGTATGTGATGGTTAGTAAAAAACCAAACATTTCACATACAGTTGGGGTTGTTAGCAGGTATATGGAAAATCTAGGTAAAGAGCACTAGGTAGCAGTGAAATGGGTGCTTCAGTATTTGAGAGGCACAAGTGATTATTGTATCACTTATAACAGTTGTTGTGAATTAGTTTGTGGATATGTTGATTCTGATTTTGTAGGTGATTTGGACAAGAGAAGGCCGACTTCAGGGTATCTCTTGAAGGTGGATCTATTAGTTGGATGCCAAAGCTATAGAACATTGTTGTTGTATCCACTACAAAAGAAGAATACGTAGCTACTTCACATGCTTGCAAATATGAAGTTTGGTTGAAAGGTTTGTTTGGTGAGTTTGGAAGGTTGCGGGACAAAGTAAAGTTACTTTGTGATAGTAAAAGTGTTATCCACTTGGATAAAAATCCATCCTAGCATAGTAAAATAAAACATATACCTATCAAGTACCATTTTGTAAGATAGGTCATCGATGAACATGGAGTCTCTCTTGAGAAACTGCATACAAAAGAAAACTGCACAGGCATGTTCACAAAAACAGTATTGTTAGAGATTCTACGATGGTGCTTGTCTTCTCTTGTCTTGCAGAAAAGGTGATGAACAAAAGGAAGGAGAAAGGTATCAGGTTAATTGTTCTCAAGGTGGAGATTGTTGCAAACTGGTGACAATGAATTCCTCCAGGATTAGGATTTCAGATCCTGTAATCTAGCATTGGTTGTAACCAATAAGACCAAGTTAGAATATGGATGAGATTGCATTTAATAATTTGTTTCACGTGTAAATGTATATAAATTTATCTAATCTCGTAGAGGAAGACAGGAGTGTGAGTGAGCTGCTGTAAACTCCATCATTTGAATAATAAGACAACTGATACCTCTGCTTGGTCGACATATCCCAATGTTTGGGTGAACCACATAAATCCCCATGTCTTTTAATTCTATGGGACTATGATCGTCTTATGATATTTTTGTTTCCGCATTTGCAAATTATAAGAGTTACAAGATTTAAGAATCCATCTTACGGTGGGGGTTAGAAATACAAAATTTCAAGAGGTTGATTGTAAGAACTTCTTCCCTATTGTGGTATGGTCCGAGTGTTAGAAATATTAAAAGTTATAGTTTTTTTCTGCGATTGGTTTTTTTCTTAGTTTTCTAGATATATAAAGACATATTTTTATAAATTGATTGTGTAGAAAAAATAAAAAATAATGCATAATTATCATTTAAGATTGATAATTATCTTCCTATTAAGAAAGGTGAATCCAGGAAGAAATGATGACTGGAAAAAAAAATTGTTTAAAAAATATTTCTTCTTCTTTTCTTATGGAAGTAGAGGTAAAGTGAGAGACTTTCTTCATGTTCAAGAAATCCAATTAATTTTCCATGGGGCCACATGCACATGCAAGCATCTATAATAGGAATGTGCATGCATGCACTCTTTTGTGAAGAGATTGTTTAACTATTGGATCTAATTATAATCAATTAGTCTAATTGTTTGAGAGATGATATATATATGAGTATAACCATAAAGTTGAGAATGCAATGTGTGTAGTGATTGTGTGAGAGCAAGAAGAAATACTTAGGTGTTGTTTGTATGAGAAGAGAGGATGGTTGTATGCTTCGATTGGCTGTGTCAATTGTGTGATTGTTCTTCTCGGTTTAATATTGCTTTGATGTTCTATTTTTTATGGTTTTTATGCTCTATTTTGCTTCTGCTGCCCAACAAATGGTATCAGAGAAAGTTGAGTAGGTTCCATAGGTGAGCCAAGGAGAATTGTGTGCAGGTATTGTATGAGTGCAAGAACCTTTGGACGTGTTTTTGGCACGTAAGGACAAGGAGACCAAAGTATCGAGGAGCCCACATTTTTTTCTGAAAACTAGAGGTTGTGATTTAGTGAGTTTCAGGTCATCGACGCTCCCTAGACACGTTAGAGACCACAAACCGATGCTCCCCATCCACACTCAGAGAGCATTGATATATAAAAATCCACTCTCCCATTCAAGCACCACAGTAGTGCCAGTCATAAAATAAAAGATTCGCATGATATGAAGTTCATAGTATAAATTAAACTTTGAAAGTTTTTTGTCTTATTCATAAGACATCATCTTGACATGTACTTTTTTTTGACTTATTATGGAGAATATAGCTCAAATAAAAATTCATTTTTTTAATGTGAGAGGGTGTGTTAAAAAGGGTTTTATAAAAAGGTGAAATATTTATTATATATATATATTTTTAATTTTTTGATAATTTGGGGTTCATACTGTTATTCTTCCATATTTAAAAAGGCTCAACTTTATAAGCGATGGTTTTTGGAGTTTTCTGCTAATGGAAAAAGTGTAGAATTCTAAGTTTGAGGTGAAGAATTCAACGACAAGAATAGATTTGCACTATGGAAGCTCAAGATGTAGGATCTTCTTATGCAACAAGGATTGCAAAAGGAATTGGCTGGGAAGACAAAGAAACTGGAAAGCATGACAGACGAGGACTGGGAAGATTTGGATGCAAGAGCTCTCAGTACCATTTGTTTGTGTTTGGAAGATGAAGGGTTTTTTAAAATCATTGAAGAGGAGACAACACTAGGTTTTTGGAACAGACTTCAGAGTCTGTATATGAAAAATTCCTTGACTAAATTTTTTTCTTCTTCAAGAGGTAGTTGTACAGATTGCGGGTGAAAGAAGGTACAAAAATTGGTGATCACTTGAATGTTTTCAATACTCTGATTTGTCAATTATCTATTATGTACGTAACATACAAATATGAGGACAATGCAGTTACGCTATTGTGTTCATTTCCTGAGTCCTAGGATCATTTGGTCACAACTATGTGGTTTAGCTCAACATATTCCATTGATTATGACACGGTTGTGGGATCTTTGTTGTCTGAGGAAATGAGCATTGAGACTCCAAAGTAAAGTCCTTAGAGGTGAGTGACAAAGGTTCACTTGGGTTGGTTTGGCTAGATTTGGTCAATTTTGTTCGAATGCAAAGTTCGAGGTGGAGCAGTGTGACCCAATTAGAAATGTGGGTTTGTAGAAAGGATGATGTGTTGGCAGGTTAATCAAGTGTTTGAGAATATATTATGAAGTTAGCTTCATATCCATGAAACTTGGAAATCATTGCAAGGAAGTTGGCCTCGAATAAGCATGGTCAATAATGCCTAGTTGTAGCAATACGTGTGGGAAGAAGCAGTTGTGTTATCTGGTAGCTCGATCACCATCGATTGCAAAAGATAGGAATATTTTGGAAGAGGTATGAACAAGTCATCTGTTAATTACTCAAATGTGAAATNGATTCTTATGTTTTTTTATCAACATTCTAAGTACGACCCAGATCAAACATGTAGTTATTTGATATGGTGATGATGTTAAGGGATGTAGACTATGGGATCCTACTACCCACAGAGTCATCATCGACATAGATACAGTGTTTGATGAATCTCCTTTTATAAAAACAAACATAGTAAAAGATGAAAGGTCCAAAGCATGATTGGTAGCAGAAGGGTATTTGGAAGGTATTAATTTCCATGAAAGTATTTTTTTTAAAGTTTGTTTCTTTTCATGTTGTGTTAGCACTAGTTTTGTTAGTACAACTAGATGTTAAAACTTTTTTACATGGACTTTTTTGGATAAGGGGTTGTATTAGGAACAACCAAAATGGTTAGTTTAGAATCCCAACAAAATATTTTTTTCAAACTCAAGACTCATTGTATGGAATGAAGCATGCCATGAAAATGGTACAAGATGCTTGATTCCTTCATGGTGAGCCAAATTTTACAAGAAGTGAGTATAAACATTATGTTTATGGTATATTCATTATCTTGGTGTTATATGTTATGCTTGTTGCAAGCACACACATGGTTGAGGTCAACAAGTTGGCTCAGTTGGTTAGGATGTTTTAATGAAGGATCTGGGAGAAACAAAACAAATCTTGGGTATGGAAATACAGAGAGACATGAAATATGGTAAGATTGGTTATCACAACAGAAGTATGTGGTGAAGATACTCAGGAAATTCAGTGTGAATAATGTGAAACCGATAAAATCCCTTTGTCTTTCCATTATAAGTTTTCTTTAGGTTTATGTCATAATTGATGAAGAATAAAAGGGTTATATGTATCGAGTATTATATGCTAGTAGGAAGTTTGATGATTTCGATGGGGAATGGTAAACATTTCACATGGAATTGGTGTTTTCAGTAGACACATGGAAAAACCAGGTGAAGAGCATGGAAATGGGGCTTCAAACACAGAAGCACAAGTATCAGCTACAATGGTTGCAATGATTTAGTTTGTGGTTATGATTCCTGAGATTTCGACAATAGGAGACCTACCTCAAGTTATGTCTTGGAAGAATGCAAGGATATATTGGGTAAGTTTAGATAGGTACAAGATGTGGTGTTCTGTGGTGGTGAAAGTGTTGTGCATTTGACTAACAATCCCACGTATCAAAATGGAAACGTGCATTGGTTTATTAAACATGTTACTGATGGAGGTGGAATGGTCCATACTAGAGTGAATCATGCAACAATGTTCACGTAACAATGTTATTAGAGAAGTTGTAGAGATGTGACGGTGTTTAGATTCTCTTGGATTGAAAAAAAAGTGATGAATTAATTAAGGGCATGATATATAAGGTGAATTGTTGTCAAGGTGAAGATATTTGGAAACATGCCAACACATTTCCCATGTGGTCACATAGCATAAAAAAAGAGCATAAAAACCAGACCATCAATAAGAAAGATTAAACTAAGAAAAACAATCACACAATTGACACAATGATTTATGTGGAAACCCAATACGGGAAAAAACCATAGGCAATGATAAGTGGTATTGTTATTATTCAAGGGAGGATTACAATAGCCAACCTAGGAATACAACCATCCTCCCCTCTCATACACACAACACCTCAGTATTGCATCTTCCTCTCACACACTCACTACACATATTTCACTCTAACCTCTATGGCTATGCTCATCTATATAGCATATCTCAAACATTTACACTAATTGATTATAATTAGATCCACCAGTTACATAATATGTTCACAAAAGAGTGCATGCATGCACATTCCTAATATAGTTTTTATGCTCTTTTTTTCTTCCGTTTACTAACAAGTGGTATCACAGCAGGTTGAGTAGCTGCCTTAGGTGAACCAAGGTGAATTGTGTGCAGGTCTCTTGTGAGAGAAATAATCTTTTGACTTGTTTTTGGCATGTAAGGATAAGAAAACAAAAGTACTGAAGAGCCCACATATTTTTTGAGAACCAGAGGGTGTGATTGAGTGAGTTTCAAGTCACCGATTCTCCATAGGTGTGTTAGAGGCACATCGACATTCACACACTTTAGAAATAGGAAAAAGTCCTAAATTAGTGAGCCCATTTTTTCCACCATAGAGCACTGGAAAATCAAATCTCACCCATCCACACTCAAGGAGCATCGATCTCTAAAAATTCACGCTGATGTTCAAGCACCACAAAAGCATCAATCTTAAAATACAAGATTCGAACAGTATGAAGTTCATGGTATAAATTAAACCTTGAAATTTTTTTGTCTTATTCATAAGACCTGGTCGTGACATGTACCTTTTTTGTCTTATTATGGAGAATCAAGATATAATAAAAAGTGACCTTTTTATGTGAGAGAGTGTGTTAAAAAGGGTTTTATTAAAAGGTGTAATATTTATTAAATATGGTTTTTAGGTCAAATCACATGGTTTTTTGGGTCCATATTTTTAGGTATCCCATGATATTGTGTCCATGGATTAGGTGTAATTTAGCCTATAAAAGGCTTGGTGTACTCCATTGTAAATGGGCTCGGAGTTAAGCTGTGAAGGCTTACTTGGTAGGATTTGGTCAAGAGAATGTGCATGTTAAGGTGGAGCATTGAGACTCCAGTGTAAAGTCCCTAGAGGTGAGCGACATAGGGTCACTTAGGTTTCTTTTCCGGGATTTTCTCAAAGTTTTTCAAATGAAAAATTCAAGCTGGAGCAGTGTGTCCAGGTTAGAAAGGTGGGTCTATAGAAATTTTGATGTGTTGGCAAGTCAATCAAGTCTTTGAGAATATATGATGAAGGTAGGTTCATATCCATGAAACTCAGAAAGTATTGAAAGGAAGTTGGGATCGAATAGGAATGTTTAGTAATTCCAAGTTGAAACTATAAAAGTGGGAAGAAATTGTTTTGATATCTGGTAAATCGATCACCATCGGTTGTAAAAGACATGAATATTTTAGAAGAGATATGAACAAGTCATATGGTAATTACTCAAATGTGAAATTATTCAATTGTGATGCTTATGTTTTTCTTTCGACATTATAAGTAGGACCCATATCAAATAGGTAGATTTATGATATGATGATGATGTTAAGGGATGCAGACCATGGAATCCTACTACCCACAGAATCATCATGGACAAAGATGCATTTTTTTATGAATCTCTTTTATAAAAACATACATAGTAAAAGATGAAAGGTCCAGAGCATGATTGGTAGCAGAAGGGTATTTGGAAGGTAATGATTTCCATGAAATTCTCTCACTAGTTGTTAAAATCTTGTTTCTATTCATGTGTTGTTAGAACTAGTTGTGTTAGTACAACTAGATGCTAAAATTGTTCTACACGGAGTTTTTTGGATAAAGGGATGTATTTGGAACAACCAGAACAATTAGTTCAGAATCACAAGAAAATATTTGTTTGAAAACTCAACAATCATTGTATGGGTTGAAGCATTCTAGGAAATTGGTAAAAGATGTTTGATTCCTTCATGGTGAGACAAATTTTATATAATGTTTCCCAAAAATCTCAACTTAAAAAAAAACTTAAGTGTTATTATTTACCATTGTGTAATGCTTTTATAAAGGTCTAGTTGTTTATTATCTCACCCTTATCTTCAGAAGGGGCTTGGACTTAATGTTGTCGGAAAATAGTTCACATACCTACATAAAATAATATTATGGTTGCGTACCATAATTGCATTCCGAAGAGTATCACTAAACCTTTGTTTAGCATGATTACAGGATTTATACAAGTCTGTTTACTTACACATAACTTTAGTGGCTACCTAGTGATCTCTTCAGGTCTGATTCTTATTATGAATGGTTAATAGCTATATATTTTCTTACTGTGGTGTAAAGTCCAACGATTTGGTGTTAGTTCGGGGTATCTTTACACATGCGTAATCGTGGTGATATACACATAGAATTGGCATTAGGTAGTTAGGGTTTTGTTAAGTGAAGTATTGTTCTTCTCAAACTGGGGTGAAGTTGAAGTGACTAGTTTTTGGATGTAACTTTCTAGTCCGTCCCATAACATCTCAACTGGCTATCGTCCTCATTCATTAATTTGTGATGGGAAATTATAGGGGCAGAGTTGTGTATTAAATGCAGTTCTGACTATTGCATTAAAATCTCTCTGCAGAGCCTTCCCTCGACCTCCTGTTCGATTTATGTGCCCATACATTCCTTGCCACCTTGCCCTAAGCACATGGTTACGATACTCTTCTCGGTTCCTCTCATTTAACCGGGACAATTACTCTCATGGCTAGTCATTCAACGTATCTTGGGTTGTAAGAATGGTGGTAAACCCCTATTGCCAAGATGTATTGTTGCCACCTCTGGTGTTAGACTCAGTCATCGATGGAAATACTTTCTCTTCGAGGGAGGGAGTCGTCTATATGCCCTCTCTTCACCTAGTAAGTTTTTCTTTGAATCCAATTATATGCTTGTAAAGTATGAATGATTAAATACTACTGGTTAAAAGATTTAATGGAGTTTTTTCCTTTGATGGTCTTTTCTGTTTTGGGAGATTCCCACCTAAGATGTTTTAAGCTAGGTAAATTTTTCCCTCTGTTACTCGTTTGGACTAGATTGGGTATGCTCCCCTGTGGAAATTTATGCTACTATTCTCCAACTTCCACTAATCACTTGCTAGTCACCAGGTCTGTTTATTAGCTTGTAATATGTTGGAGGTATTACAGATGACGAAGTCTCACCCGTTATTCTTACATCCGTCAGTGGTAAAAGTTTCATTCGGGGTTTTTTTCATTTGGAAGGGTAAAAAATCCAGACGTATCCATCTCCATGCCCAGGTCTTACTTAGGAAGGCCCATTTGTGGAACATAGTTTTTCCTTCGAAAACCCCTTCTTTCTGTTACGAATTTTATGTCTGTTATTCCTCTTCTGGGCTCTGTGTGTGATCAAAATAAAATCTAAAATTTAAAATTGACAGTATACATTTTTCCTTCCAGTAATTTGATTATGTCTGTGGACACAATTTTCCAGAAAGAAATAGTTCTGTTTTAGTGTTTTCTTTCACCAAAAGACCTTCGAATAGTAATCTTCTCTGTAACAGTAATATTTGCATGTAGTTCCATACTTATTTTAAGACTTGGTTGTGTAAGTCTTTGAATTAATTTATGAATGTCATTTCTTCAGGAGTAATATTTGGATTACTATCTAATGGTGGGGCCCTATTGTATGCAAGGGTAGCCATAAGGAATCTATCATTCCAACTTCCCGTTTTCAGCCACGAAGTTGAGCTTCAACTATGTCGTGAAAGGAAAGGCGACTCCAACCCTCGAGTTAACTACAAACTCTTGAATATATCTATGACAACTTTTATTTCTCTTTCCTCTGTTATGGACTCCGTTGTACGTTTTCTCAAGGATATTCTTGATTATAAATTTTATGCAGATATTAACTTTAATCCCTACGCTTTTCTTGCAGGGTCCCTTCCTCTCTGAGATTTATAGTTTTTTTGAGGCTTCAGATCCCATAAAAGGTATTTGGTTTCCAAGTTAAGGCTTTGTTGAGGTCAGGCATCAACATAGTCTATCTTAGGGTTTCATCTTCCAAATCTTTAAAGTCAGGTGAATGATTTAATCTTTGTAACTGGTTTGTCTGAAATAAAGGAAAAGAACTTCCATATGTTTTTCCAACCCTGTTCCGGATGCTACCTATCGTGGCTGGGTATAGATTTTACTGTCATTTTGATTTTTGAACTTTAGTCAAATAATCATATATGATTCCATGGGGATTTATCTTACTTGTATAGTGACAATAATAATATTACTTTGGTTTGGCAAAATGTTCGACCATATATAAACTTACTTTGGTTATTAGTAAAGTTCTTGTCTGATATTTACCATTTAGACTAAGTAAGAGTCACTTTGAATTTCTGTGTGATCTCTATAATATGAGTCATTATATCTTCTTAGATAAGTGTATATGTTAGATAAATTCGTTATTTATTAATCGAGTTCGAGATTTACTAGGTTTCAAATTCGCCCAAACTGTACACATCTGATGTTTCACTTGTATAATGATAGTGTATACTATGAATTCTGAGCCATCCATCCTAATGAATTTTTGAATGAACAAATGCAATTATAAATTCATCACTTCTAACAATCAACTGTTGATATTCCATAAACTCTTTATTAGATTAGTTGTCCTTCCTGAGTTGGTTTCTTTTAAAACTGTATCGTTTAGAAGAAAGTAATAATCCTGAAATTCTTTCTAATTGTCTATTTTGTTTACATCGGTTGACATTTCGATACTAGAGTTTAAACAATCCAATTCGTATGAGTCATGATGATAGGAGGATCCAAGATATGAAATTTCAGTAAGCATGAAGAATTTATTACTTCGCTCAGATTAGATCTGTTCTTGGTATGAATAAAACACTGTAGGTTTGTAATATCGTTTACTGTTCAGATTTCGCTCTACTCCACTATAGATAAATTCGTAAAATAATCTATTGGTCCTATTATTACAATAGAGATCCTACAGAATCCATACCCATACATTCAGTAGTAAACTAGGTTGCTCCTACAACAACTTGTATAATGTGATGGAAACGAAAGGGGTATAGACTTCAATCGTATCAAATTATTCCTAACTCTCGTACAACTTTTAGTCGAAAAGACTTTATTTGGAAATTTATTATGACTATTATGTCAGAAGTTTGACTGCACACATTTGTATGATCAAACAGTTTTATTCCCATTCAGGTTATAGGGCATAATACAGGTGTCACTGATTTCGCTACTTCTATAGTTAATTCATTCTACAGAAATATAAATAATTTGAATTTGATACAGTAAGATACATTTTAGCCAATATACAGTTATTCATACAAGTGTTAATGATTTGATTACTTTTGTAACTAATTCATTTCACATATACAGAAATGCTTGAATTTAGATACAATGAATATTTTACATCAACTATACGATCATTAAAACAGATAATGGGAACCATTTCAATTCAGATTTAACATGTACAATGCATTAGATATAAAATCATCCAGACAGATAAGGGTTAGATTAGAATATCTAAACAATACTTGCGGGAAGACAATGGAACAGACAAGTTCCTCCCAACAATAGAACCGAGCAGCCAAGATCACTTGCACGGTGCACCCCCTAATCTAACCATGAGTCCATGAGGGCGAACCTGGAAATTCCTCTTCAGCAATGTCCTTCAATTCTGTAGATCCCTCTTGCCTCACACTCATTCAGTGTTCATAACAGCAAGGGAAACAAATCAATAGTCTCTTTCCCAGCATACTTGGTAGCGTCCTGCCTCCTCACATATGCTTATTTATCAATTCGCCTAGGTATTTTTCCCTACTTTGGGAATTTTTGCATCTTTCTAAATCCCTAATTTTTAGGGGCTGCCAATGGCCAAATAACTTATTTTCCACTTGTAAAAATCAGCCTAGATGTAGCTCCAACATGTTCCCCTCTCATGGAGTCATGGTCAACTAAATTTAACATGGTTGTCCCCTTTCTCCCTTGCAATCAATATAAAATATTCTATTTTCATATAAGTGTCATAATGAAATAGTTAGTTGGGACAAACCAGATCTTTGCCCAACAATCATAATCATTTATTACAATTATAAAATTTGAAATTTGAAATTTCCATAAATGGCAAAAATTTTCTAATTTCGAATTTACTAAAAACGGAATAAATTTCCAGCAAATTTAAATTCTAAAAATATTTTTATTTTTGGGGATGTCACATCCTTTCCCCCTTCAGTAAAACATTGTCCTCAATGTTCGTTCCTTTCCTAGAATAGGATTGGTCGAGATTTCCGCAAATCTCCTTCCAACTCCCAAGTGGCCTCCTCAGGACTAAAGTGCTTCCATTGCACCTTTACCTGACGACTCTATTCCGAGGTGTTATTTATCTCCGGCCTAGAATGCGCAGGGGTTCCACCTGGAACTCGCCTTCAAGTTCCACCTGCACCAAGTTCTAATCAATCATATGAGTAGGGTCATGAATATACTTTTTCAGCAAGGAAACATGAAATACATTATGAATTATTAGATTAGCTGGAAGTGCAAGTTGGTATGCTACGGGTCCAATTCGAGCTAGTATCTCAAAGGGTCCATAAAACCTCGGTGCTAGCTTGGCACAGTTCCCTAACTTCAATGAGATTTTTCAGACTTTGACTTTCAAATAAACATGGTCTCATACTTGAAATTCCAAGTGCCATCTTTTCTAATCTGCATAACTCTTCTGTCTGTCCTGTGCTTCCTTCAAGTTCTGTTGTACCTTTCTTACCATGTTCTCCATTTCTTGGAGCATTTATGGACTGACCATGAGTCTGTCAGCCGGGTTATCTGAGCTAATTGGAGTCGTACACATTTTGTCATACAGTATTTCGAAAGGGCTCAACTTAGCCAAAGTATGGTACCCATTGTTATATGCAAATTCTACCAAGTGTAGATAGTATTCCCACTTGTTCGGTTTTTCTCTTACGTACATGTGGAGCATATCCTCTACGATCTAGTTTGTCCTTTTGGTCTGTCCATCCATTTGTGGATCATATATTGTAATGAAATTCAAGTTAGTATGTATCCCTACAAACAATTCCTTCCAAAAAGAGGATGTGAATTTTACGTCTCTATCTGAAATCACCATTTTAGGAATACCATGCAATCTAAAAATTTCTTTCATGAATATTTCAGCAATGTTTATAGCTTTAAAAGTAGACTTTACAGGAATAAAGTGTGCAGACTTTCTGAGTTTATCGATTACAACCATGATAGAATCATTTTGTCTCTGATTTTTAGGAAAACCTATTATAAAGTCCAGTGATATGGTCTCCCATTTCCATTATGGTACTGGTAATGGCTGTAATATGTTGGTTGGATGCTAATGCTCGACCTTAACCTGTTGACAATATTGGAACCTAGCCAAGTGCTTTGTTGTTTCCCCCTTCATATTAGGCCAGTAAAATAGTTTTCAAAGTGTTTTTATTGTTTTCTGGTAACCTGGATGGCCAGAATACGGTTTCTTATTCACTTCATCCAAAACTGTTAATTTTAACTCTGTTGAATCTGGTATGTAAAGTATGTTTTTAAATCGTAATAGTCCTTTCTTGTCGATACTTAGATCTGATTTATCTGAGTTTGCGATACTGTCCTATAATTCTGCCATCATTTTAGTGTAATTTTCGTCGTTAATACCTGTCACTTTCTACCCTACTGATATTTATTTCAAATAACCCATGGACTGTTCTGTTTAACGCGTCTACCACTTTATTTTCCTTACCCTTTATGTGTTTGAACTCGAAGTCGAATTCGCTCAAGAAGGCTAGCCACCTTGCTTGTCTTGCATTAAGATCTGATTGATTAAACAGATATTTCACCCCACTATTATCCGTTAATAATAGGAATTTTCTACCCATTATGTAGTGTCACCACATTTTTAAGGTGTGTATTACCGCTGCCAATTCTAATTCATCAAGGACATAATTTCACTCATGTTCTTTTAATTTTCGGGACTCATAACAAATAACGTGTCCTTCCTGAGTTTGGACACCACCTAGTTCCTCTTTACTTTCATCAACACATACGGTGAAATCTTTATCTAGGTCTGCTACTTTTAATATGGGTGCAGTTGTCAATAATTCCTTCAGTTTGTTAAAATTGTCTTGACACTTCTCTGACCAGTTGAACTTGGTACCTTTCTTTTGTAATGACGTGATAGGGTAGGCTATCTTGGAAACACCTTCTCTGAATCTGCGGTAATATCTAGTGATTCCCATGAATGACCCGATATCCACTACATCCTTAGGAATTGGCCATTCCATAATGGATTTTATCTTCTCTAGGTCTACGACAATGCCTTCTGCTGAAATTACATGTCCTAGATATTGTATTTCCTTTTGATAAAAGTCACACTTGTCAAATTTTGCGTACAACTTGTGTTTCCTCAACGTTTCCAGAACTATTCTTAAGTGTTCCTCATGTTCTTCCTCTATTTTAGAATAGACTAGAATATCATCGATAAATACTACCACGAACTTGTCCAAGTAATGACTATAAATATTGTTCATCAGGCACATAAACATGGCTGGTGCATTAGTGAGTCCGAAAGGTATGACTACGAACTCGTAGTGTCCATATCTTGTCCAAAAAGTTGTTTTGTTTATGTCCTCGTCTTTTATCCGAACTTGATTATAACTGGATCGTAAATCCAAATTTCAAAAGATCTTGGCCCCACCTACTTGATTGAACAGATCATTCATCCTTGGTAGGGGGTATTTATTCTTAATTGTCATTTTGTTCAGTTGTCTATAATCGATACATAGTCTTAGAATACCGTATTTCTTTTTCACAA
This sequence comes from Picea sitchensis, assembly GCA_010110895.2. Taxonomy (NCBI): domain Eukaryota; kingdom Viridiplantae; phylum Streptophyta; class Pinopsida; order Pinales; family Pinaceae; genus Picea; species Picea sitchensis. The sequence continues at coordinate 25,142 of SNQJ01S0047050.1, read as the reverse complement.
TGAGGATTGGTTCCCCCCAAGGTGAGACACTTGGTCTGATATACTCTTTGTCCAACAATTCCGATAATTGTATTTTTAATTTTGTTAGTTCTGGTAGACTCATTCGGTAAGGCGCTTTTGAGATAGGGGCTAAACTGGGTAGTAGATTTATGGAGAAGTCTATTTCCCTTCTAGGAGGTAGTTCTCGTATTTCATCCACAAACATGTCCTTGAATTCACGTAGGAGAACAATGTTTTCTAGCTTTGGCTTATCTTCTTTTTCCAATATATTCGTCACTTGGATGGCATAAACTTGACATCCTTTCCTCATACATTTCTTTAGTTGCATCGCTGAAAATTTATTAATCAGGTTCCATATTTACAAGTTTTCAAATTCACCTAAACTGTACGCATCTGATGTTTCACTTGTATAATGATACTATAAACTACGAATTATGAGCCATCCATCCTAATGAATTTCCGAATGAACAAATGCAATTATAAATTCATCACTGCCGATAATCAACTATTGGTATTCCATAAACTCTTTATTAGATTAGTCATCCTTCCCGAGTTGGTTTCTTTTAAAACTGTACCGTTTAGAAGAAAGTAATAATCCTGAAATTCTTTCTAATTCTCTATTATGTTTACACCGGTTGACTTTTTGCTACTGGAGTTTAAACAGTCCAAGTCGTATGACTCATGATGATAGGAGGATCTAGGATTTGAAATTTCAAAAATCATGAATAATTTATTACTTTGCTCAGATTAGATCTATTCTTGGTATGAATAAAACACTGTAGGTTTGTAATATCATTTACTGTTCAGATTTGGCTCTACTCCACTATAGATAAATTTGTAAAATAATCTATTGGTCCTATTATTAAAATAGGGATCCTACAGAATCCATACCCATACATTCAATAGTATGCTAGGTTGTTCCTACAACAACTTGTATAATGTGATGGCAACGAAAAGGGTATAGACTTCAATCGAATCAAATTATTCCTAACTCTCGTACAACTTTCAGTCGAAAAGAATTTTTCAGGAATTTATTATAACTAATGTGTCAGAAGTTTGACTACACACATTCATATGATCAAAGAGCTTTATTCCAATTTAGGCTATAGGACATAATACAGGTGTCATTGATTTCACTACTTCTGTAGTTAATTCATTCTACAGAAATATAAATAATTTTCATTTGATACAACAAGATACATTTCAGCCAATATACAACTATTCATACAAGCATTAATGATTTCGTTACTTTTGTAACTAATTCATTTCATAGATACAGAAATAATTGAATTTAGATACAGTGAATATTTTACATCAACTATACGATCATTAAAACAAATAATGGGAACCATTTCAATTCAGATTTAACATGTACACTGCATCAGATATAAAATCATTCAGAGAGATAAGGGTTAGAGTAGCATATATGAACTAGACTCACGCAAAGACAAGGAAATGACCACGTTCCTCCCAACCGTAGAATCGAGCAGCCAAGATCACTTACGCGGTTCACACCCTAGCCTGACCATGAGTCCATGAGGGCGAACTTGGAAATTCCTCTTCAGCAATGTCCTTCAATTCCATAGATCCCTCTTGCCTCACACTCATTCAGTTTTCATAACAGCAAGCAAAAAACAATTAATAGTCTCTTTCCCAGCATACTTGGCAGCATCCTGCCTCCTCACAAATGCTTATTTATCAGTTTTCCTAGGTCTTTTTCCCTCCTTTGGGAATTTTCGCAGCTTTCTAAATCCCTAATTTTCTTTGGCTACCAATTGCCAAATCACTAATTTTCCACTTGTAAAAATAATCCTAGAGGTAGTTCCAACATGTTCCCCTCTCACGGAGTCATGGTCGGCTAAATTTAACATGGTTGTCCCCTTTGTCCCCTTCAATCAATATAAAATATTTTGTTTCCATACAAGTGTCATAGTCAAATAGTTAGTTGGGACAAATTAGATCTCTGCCCAACCATCATAATCATTTATTACAATTATAAAATTCAAAATTTGGAATTTCCATAAATGGAAAAAAAATTGCAATTTCGAATTGACTAAAAACGGAATAAATTTCCAGCAAATTTAAATTCTAAAAATATTTTTATTTTTGGGGAGGTCACATCCTTTCCCCCTTTAGTAAAACACTATCCTTAGTGTTCATTCCTTTCTTGTAATAGCATTGGATGAGATTTCCACAAATCTCCTTCCAACTCCCAAGTGGCCTCCTCAAGACTAAAGTGCTTCCATTGCACCTTTACCTGAGCGACGACTCTGTTCCGAAGTGTTATTTCTCTCTGGTCCAGAATGCACATGGGTTCCACCTAGAACTCGCCTTCTGGTTCCACCTGCACCAAGTTCCAATCAATCATATGAGTAGGGTCATGAATATACTTTTTCAGCAAGGAAACATGAAATACATTATGAATTCTTAGATTAGATGGAAGTGCAAGTTGGTATGCTACGGGTCCAATTCGAGCTAGTATCTCGAAGGGCCCACAAAACTTGGGTGCCATCTTGGAACAGTTCCCTAACTTCAACGAGCTTTTTCGGGCTTTGACTTTCAAATAAATATGGTCTCTTGCTTGAAATTGCAAGTGCCTTCGTTTTTTATCTGCATAACTCTTTCGTCTGTCCTGTGCTTCATTCAAGTTCTGTTGTACCTTTCTTACCATGTTCTCCATTTCTTGGAGGATTTCTGGTCCAACCATGAGTTTGTCAGCCAGGTTATCCCAGCTAAATGGAGTCATATGCTTTCTGTCGTACAGTATTTTGAAAGGGCTCAACTTAGCCGAAGTTTCGTACCCATTGTTATATGCAAATTCTACCAAGTGCAAATAGTTTTCCCACTTGTTTGGTTTTGTTCTTACATACATGCGGAGCATATCCTCTATGATCTAGTTTGTCCTTTCGGTCTATCCATCCATTTGTGGATGATAACTTGTACTGAAATTCAAGTTAGTATTTATCCCTGCAAACAATTCCTTCCAAAAAGTGGATGTGAATTTTACGTCTCTATCTGAAATCACCATTTTAGGAATATCATGCAGTCTAAAAATTTCTTTCATGAATATTTCAGCAATCTTTATATCTTTAAAAGTAGAATTTATAGGAATAAAGTATGCAGACTTTTTGAGTTTATCGATTACAACCATGATAGAATCATTCTATCTCTGAGTTTTAGGAAAACCTCGTATAAAGTCTAGCGATATGGTCTCCCATTTCCATTCTGGTACTGGTAATGGTTGTAATAGGCTGGTTGGATGTTGATGCTCGACCTTAACCTGTTGACAATCTTGGCACCTAGCCAAGTAATCTACTATTTCCCCCTTCATATTAGGCAAGTAAAACAATTTTCAAAGTGTCGTTATTGTTTTCTGGTAACCTGGATGGCTAGAATATGGTTTCTTATGCAATTCGTCCAGAACAGTTAATTTCAACTCTGTTGAATCTGGTATGTAAAGTCTGTTTTTAAATCATAATAGTCCTTTCTTGTTAATACTTATATCTGATTTATCTGAGTTTGTAGTACTGTCCTATAATTCTGCCATCATTTTAGTGTAATTTCTGTCGTTAAGACCTGTCATCCTTATCCTTTGTTCTAGGTCACTTTCTGCCCTGCTGATATTTATTTCAAATAACCCGTGGACTCTTTTGCTTAATGTGTCTTCTACTTTATTTTCCTTACTCTTGATGTGTCTGACCTCAAAGTCAAATTCGCTCAAGAAGGCTAGCCACCTTGCTTGTCTTGCATTAATATCTGGTTGGTTAAACATATATTTCACCCCGCTATTATCTGTTAATAGTAGGAATTTTTTGCCCATTATGTAGTGTCGCCACATTTTTAAGGCGTGTATTACCAGTGCCAAGTCTACGTCGTGAGTGACATAATTTCACTCGTGTTCTTTTAATTTATGGGACTCATAACAAATATCATGTCCTTCTTGAGTTAGGACACCACCTAGTCCCTCTTTACTTGCATCAATACATACGGTGAAATCTTTATCCGGGTCTGCTACTTTTAATATGGGTGCAGTTGTCAATAATTCTTTCAGTTTGTTAAAACTGTCTTGACACTTGTCTGACCAGTTGAACTTCGTCCCTTTCTTTTGTAATGACATGATAGGGTAGGCTATCTTGGAAAAACCTTCTGTGAATCTGCGGTAATATCCGGTGATTCCCATGAATGACCGGATATCCGCTACATCCTTACGTATTGGCCATTCCATAATGGATTTTATCTTCTCCGGGTCTATGGCAATGCCTTCTGCTGAAATTACATGTCCTAGATATTGTATTTCCTTTTGATAAAAGTCACACTTTTCAAATTTGGCGTATATCTTACGTTTCCTCAACGTTTGCAGAATTGTTCTTAAGTGTTCCTCATGTTCTTCCTCTGTTTTAGAATAGACTAGAATATCGTCGTTAAATACTACCACGAACTTGTCCAAGTACTGATTGAAAATACTTTTCATCAGGCACATAAACGTGGTTGGTGCATTAGTGACTCCGAAAGGTATGACTACGAACTCGTAGTGTCCATATCTTGTCCAAAAAGTTGTTTTATTTATGTCCTCGTCTTTTATCCGAACTTGATGATAACAAGATCGTAAATCCAACTTTGAAATGATCTTGGCCCCACATACTTGATCGAACAAATCATTTATCCTTGGTAGGGGGTATTTATTCTTAATAGTCATTTTGTTCAGTTGTCTATAATCGATACATAGTCTTAGAGTACCTCCTTTCTTTTTCACAAAGAGGACTAGTGCCCCCCAAGGTGAGACACTTGGTCTGATATACTCTTTGTCCAACAATTCTGATAATTGTATTTTTAATTCTGTCAGTTCTAGTAGACTCATTCAGTAACGTGCTTTTGAGATAGGGGTTGAACCGGGTAGTAGGTCTATGGTGAAGTCTATTTCCCTTCTAGGAGGTAGTTCTGGTATTTCATCCACAAACATGTCCCTGAATTCACATAGGACAAAAAAGTATTCTAGATTTGGCTTATCTTCTTTTTCTAATATATTCGTCACTTGGATGGCATAAACTTGACATCCTTTCCTCATATATTTCTTTAGTTGCATCATTGGAACTTGTCTATCTGATACTAGTTTTAGTACACGTTGGGAAGTTCTAGTAGTGCGTGAATCATCTTTATAGCTAAGTATCTTTGTATAACAATCTATTATTGCTTTGTGTTGTTCCAACCAATCTATCCCAATAATTAGATCGTAATATCCTAGTGGTAGGATGTTCAGATTGTCCCTTATAGTTTGACCATCTAAGATGAAATCAAAATAAAAAATAAAGTCAACTACTTTCCTTTTAGTACCTGTCGCTAGTTACACAAGCCATGATTTTACATGCTTTAGTCTCTTAAGTTTATTTGACTCTACTACATTCAGAGTAATATAACTTAATGTTGCTCCAGGGTCAATTAAAACAGAAATTTGAGTGTCATGGATTTTACCTTCAATTTCTACCACCGAGGACTGGTGGTCAGCTTGTTGACCATCAATGGCTCAATTATCCGATGTAGGCTCCTTCCCATGTCAACCATTGTCAAGGCTTCTTGTAGATTATGAACAATAGTTCTATTTTCTGAAATCAAATGTGGAGAATTCCTCCTTATATGAGGTTCTCCACATTCCCAAGACTTTAGTGGCTCGTGGGATTTGTTCCCAAACATCTTTATTCCTAGGTTTATCGGTTTACCATCGTTTTGCGCATTCAGATGATTGAAGCGAGAATCGTTTCTCGGAAAACTTTTTATTTCATTCTGATAAGGAGCTGGCTAGTATCCCTTCTTTCGCTAGTTCATTTGATCTTGCTTCTTATCCTTCCAGGCTTTGGGAAACTCTACCCACTAATAATACTGATCATATCACATTCATGCTTTCCTGAATACCTCACTCAAGGATTTTGGGTTGTCAAACTCAATCTTGTCCCTGTAGGAATGTGGTAAGGAACTTAAGAATCACTGGATTTTTACCTTATCCCCCCGGATGTATGGTACAAACCTTAATAGTTCCATAAATTTATTTATAACGTCCTCCATCGTCATCTGCCCAAGGCGTAACTCATAAAATTATTTCTTCTTCCTTTCATAATAATTTTTAGAAATGTATTATTTCTTGAAATACTTCTTAAAGTGAGGCCATTCCAATTGTTTCTCCTTTAGGCCCTTGGCAAGTTTTAGGTCTTGCCACCAAATACTAGCCTTCCCTTTTAGATTGTAGATGTCCATCCTGACTTTCATGTTGAAATAGTTGTAGATCTGAAAGTGTTTTTTGATGTCCAATAACCATGCCTCTTCTTCTTCTCCTGTCCTAGATTCCCCATCAAAGGTGGCTGGTTTAATCTTTTTAAATTCTCCTTCAAGGTGGTATACTTGTTTTAGTTATATCTTCAGCTGGAGGTGTTCCTTCAGATGAATTGTCTCCCTTTTTTGTTTCTGGTCCTGAGTTTTCGGATGCTCTCTTTCTTACTTCTTCGTCGTTATTAATGTCCTTTGGGATTTTCTTGGTCACTATACTATGCAGCAGGATTTTTTTTATCTCTTGCTGCTCATGTTGTGCCTTTTTCAATTTTTCATTGTCGGCTTTAAAAATATATGGTACAACAATAATATTCCTCATTGTTTCCAACACTTCTGTGTGTGAGCTTCTGTCACTATTCTGCCTTGTATCTCCAGGAGGTCTTTGCTACGGATTTTCTCCCATCCTATTTTCTGCATCATCCTGAGCTGCCATAATTAACTCAAAACAGAAAGAGATTTCTATTTGTAGCCAAAAGATTTATTAGTTTTATATAAAATAGAATATATACTAAGCAACTAAAGTGGCCCTGTTCAGGCCCAGTGTTGTAACTTTTTCTTTGATACCATATGTAATGTTTCCCATAAATCTCAACTTAACAAAAAAATTAAGTGTTAGTATTTACCATCGTGTAATGCTTTTATAAATGTCTAGTTGTTTATTATCTCACCCTTATCTTTAGAAGGGGCTTGGAATTAATGTTGTCAGAAAATTGTTCACATGCCTTCATAAAATAATATCATGGTTGCGTACCATAATCGCATTCCAAAGAGTATCACTAAACCTTTGTTTAGTACAATTACAGGATTTATACAAGTTTGTTTACTTACACAGAACTTTAGTGGCTACCTCGTGATCTCTTCAGGTCTAATTCTAATTACGAATGGTTAATAACTATCTCTTTTCTTCCTATGGTGTAAAGTCCAACGATTTGGTGTTAGTTCTGGGTATCTTTACACATGTAATCGTGGTGATATACACATAGAAGTGGCATTAGGAAGTTAGGCTTTCTTTTAAGTGAAGTACTGTTCTTCTCAAACTGGGGTGAAGTTGAAGTGACTAGTTTTCCGATGTAACATTTTGGTCCATCCCATAACGTCTCAACCGATTTTCGTCCTCATTCATTAATTTGTGATGGGAAATTACAGGGGCATAGTTGTGTATTAAATGGAGTTTTGACTGTTGCATTAAAATATCTCTGCAGCGCCTTCCCTTGACCTCCTATTCGACTTGTGTGCCCATCCATTCCTTGCCACCTTGCTCTAAGCACATGGTTACAATACTCTTCCTTGTTCATTTCATTTAACCGGGACAATTACTCGCATGGCTTGGCATTCAACATGTCTTGGGTTGTAAGAATGGTGGTAAACCCCCATTGCCAAGATTTATTATTGTTGCCTCTGGTGTTAGACTCAGTCCTCGATGGAAATAATTTCTCTTCGAGGGAGGGAGTCATCTATATGCCCTCTCTTCACCTGGTAAGTTTTTCTTTGAATCTGATTATATGTTTGTAATGTATGAGTGATTAAATACTATTGGTTAAAGGATTTAATGGAGTTTTTTCCTTTGACAGTCTTTGCTGTTTTGGGAGATTCCCGCCTAAGATGTTTCAATCTTGGTAAAGTTTTCCCTCTGTTACTCATTTGGAGAAGATTGGGTACGATCTCCTATGGAAATTTATGCTACTGTTCTCCAACTTCCACTAATCACTTGCTAGTCACCAGGTCTGTTTATTAGCTTGTAATAAGTTGGAGGTATTATAGAGGACGAAGTCTAGGACCGTTCTTCTTACATTCGTTAGTCGTAAAAGTTTCATTCAGGGTTTTCTTCATTTGGAAGGGTAAAAACTCCAGACATATCCATCTCCATGCCCAGGTCTTACTTAGGAAGGCCATCCGTGGAACACAATTTTTCCTTCGAAAACCCCTTCACTCTGTTACGAATTCTATGTCTGTTATTCCTATTCTAGGCTCTATGTGTGATGAAAATAAAATCTAATCTTTAAAATTGACAGTATATGTTTTTCCTTCCAGTAATTTGATTATGTCTGTCGACACAATTTTCCAAAAAGAAATAGTTCTATTTTAGTGTTTGCTTCGCCAAAAGACCTTCGAACAATAATCTTCTCTGTAATAGTAAGATTTGCATTTAGTTCCATACTGCTTTTAAGACCTATTTGTGTAAGTCTCTGAATTAATTTATGAATGGAATTTCTTCGGGAGTAAGATTTGGATTACTTTCTAATGGTGGGGCCCTGTTGTATGCAAGGGTACCCATCAGGATTCTATCATTCCAACTTCCCCTTTCGAGCCACCAGGCAGAGCTTCAACTATGTCATGAAAGGAAAGGCGACTCCAACCCTCGAGATAAGTACAGACTCTTGGATATATCTGTGGCAACTTTTATTTCTCTTTCCTCTGTTATGGAATCTATTGTACATTTTCTCAAGGATCTTCTTGATTATAAATTTAATGCAGATATTAACTTTAATCCCTATGTTTTTCTTGCAGGGTCCCTTCCTCTCCGAGATTTCCAGTTTTTCGAGGCTTCAGATCCCATAAAAAGTATTCGGTTTCCAAGATAAGGGTTTCATCTTATGAATCTTTAAAGTCGGGCGAATGATCTAATCTTTGTAACTGGTTTGTCTGAAATAAAGGAAAATAACTTCCATATGTTTTTCCAACCCTGTTCTGGATGCTACCTATCGTGGCTGGGTATAGATTTTACTGTCATTTTGATTTTGGAACTTTAGAAAGATAAGCATATATGATCCCATGGGGATTTATCTTACTTCTATAGCGCCAATATTAATATTAATTTGGTTTGGCGAAATGTTCGACCATATATAAAATTACTTTGGTTATTATTAAAGTTCTAGTCCGATATTTACCATTCAGACTAAGTAAGAGTCACTTTGAATTTCAATGTGATTTCTATAAGAATGGCCCAATAGTATGAGTCATTATATCTTCTTAGAGCAGTATATATGTTAGCTACAGTCGTTATTTATTAATCGGGTTCCTGATTTACTAGGTTTCAAATTCGCCCAAACTGTATGCATCTGATGTTTCACTTGTATAATGATATTGTATGCTACGAATTATGAGCCATCCATCCTAATGAATTTTTGAATGAACAAATGAAATTATAAATTCATCACTGTCGACAATCAACCGTTGATATTCCATAAACTCTTTATTAGATTAGTTGTCCTTCCCGAGTTGGTTTGTTTTAAAACTGTATCGTTTAGAAGAAACTAATAATCCTGAAATTCTTTCTAATTCTCTATTCTATTTACACCAGTTGACTTTTTGCTACTAGAGTTTAAATAGTCCAAGTCGTATGACTCATGATGATAAGAGGATGCAGGATTTGAAATTTTGGAAAGCATGAAGAATTTATTACTTCGCTCAGATTAGATCTGTTCTTGGTATGAACAAAACACTGTAGGTTTGTAATATCGTTTACTGTTTAGATTTGGCTCTAATCCACTATAGATAAATTCGTAAAATAATCTATTGGTCCTATTATTACAATAGAGATGCTACAGAATCCATACGCATACATTCGGTAGTAAACTAGGTTGTTCCTACAACAACTTGTATAATGTGATGGAAACGAAAAGGGTATAGACTTCAATCAAATCAAATTATTCCTAACTCTCGTACAAATTTTAGTTGAATATACTTTATTCAAGAATTTATTATAACTATTATGTCAGAAGTTTGACTACACACATTCATATGATCAAACAATTTTATTCCCATTCAGGTTATAGGACATAATACTGGTGTCACTGATTTCGCTACTTTTGTAGTTAATTCATTCTACAGAAATATAAATAATTTGAATTTGATACAACAAGATACATTTCAGCCAATATATAGTTATTCATACAAGAGTTAATGATTTCGTTACTTCTATAACTAATTCGTTTCACAGATACAAAAATACTTGAATTTAGATACAGTGAATATTTTACATCAAGGATACGATCATTAAAATAGATAATGGGAACCATTTCAATTCAGATTTAACATTTACAGTGCATCAGATATAAAATCATTCAGACATATAAGGGTTAGAGTTGCATATCTGAACTAGACTTGTGGGAAGACAAGGGAACAACCACGTTCCTCCCAATCGTAGAACCAAGCAACCAATATCACTTGCACGGTTCACCCCCTAGCCCGACCATGAGTCCATGAGGGCGAACTTGGAAATTCCTCTTAAGAAATGTCCTTCAATTCTGTAGATCGCTCTTGCCTCACACTCATTCATTGTTCATAACAGCAAGGGAAAAAAAATCAATAGTCTCTTTCCCAGCATACTTGGCAGTGTCCTGCCTCCTCACATATGCTTATTTATCAATTTGCCTAGGTCTTTTTCCCTCCTTTGGGAATTTTTGCAGCTTTCTAAATCCCTAATTTTCAGGGGCTACCAATGGCCAAATCACTGATTTTCCACTTGTAAAAATCAGCCTAGAGGTAGTTCCAACATGTTCCCCTCCCATGGATTCATGGTCAGCTAAATTTAACATGGTTGTCCCCTTTGTCCCGTGCAATCAATATAAAATATTTCATTTTCATACAAGTGTCATAGTCAAATAGTTAGTTGGGACAAATTAGATCTCTTCTCAACAGTCATAATCATTTATTACAACTATAAAATTCAAAATTTGGAATTGCCATAAATGGCAAAAATTTTCCAATTTTGAATTTATTAAAAACAGAATAAATTTCCAGCAAATTTAAATTCTAAAAATATTTTTATTTTTGGGGATGTCACATCCTTTCCCCCTTCAGTAAAACACTGTCCTTAGTGTTCGTTCCTTTCCTGGAATAGGATTGGATGAGATTTCCACAAATCTCCTTCCAACTCCCAAGTGGCCTCTTCAAGACTAAAGTGCTTCCATTCCACCTTTACCTAAGCAGCGACACTGTTCCGAAGTGTTATTTCTCTCCGGTCCAGAATGCGTAGGGGTTCGACTTGGAACTCACCTTCAGGTTCCACCTGCACCAATTTCTAATCAATCATATGAGTAGGGTCATGAATATACTTTTTCAGGAAGGAAACATGAAATACATTATGAATTCTTAGATTAGTTGGAAGTGCAAGTTGGTATGCTGCGGGTCCAATTTGAGATAGTATATCGAAGGGCCCACAAAACCTGGGTGCCATCTTGTCACAGTTCCCTAACTTCAACAAGCTTTTTTGGGCTTTGACTTTCAAACAAACATGGTCTCCTGCTTGAAATTCCAAGTGCCTTCTTTTCTGATCCGCATAACTCTTATGTATGTCATGTATATCCTTCAAGTTTTGTTGTACCTTTATTACCATGTTCTCCATTTCTTGGAGCATTTCTGGTCCGACCATGAGTCTGTTAGCCAAGTTATCCCAGCTAATTTGAGTCGTACACTTTCTGTCGTACAGTATTTCGAGAGGGATCAACTTAGCCGAAGTTTGGTACCGATTGTTATATGCAAATTCTACCAAGTGCAGATAGTCTTCCCACTTGTTCATTTTGTTCTTACGTACATGCGGAGAATATCCTCTATGATATGGTTTGTCCTTTCAGTCTGTCCATCCATTTGTGGATGATAACTTTTACTGAAATTCAAGTTAGTATCTAGCCCTGCAAACAATTCCCTCCAAAAAGAGGATGTGAATTTTACGTCTCTATCTGAAATCACCATTTTAGGAATACCATGCAGTCTAAAAATTTCTTTCATGAATATTTTAGCAATTTTTATATATTTAAAAGTAGACTTTATAGGAATAAAGTGTGCAGACTTACTGAGTTTATCGATTACAACCATGATAGAATCATTCTGTCTCTGAGTTTTAGACAAATCTGTTATAAAGTCCAGCGATATGGTCTCCCATTTCCATTCTGGTACTGGTAATGGCTGTAATAGGATGACTGGATGCTGATGCTCAACCTTAACCTGTTGACAATCTTGGCACCTAGCCAAGTACTCTGTTGTTTCCCCCTTCAAATTAGTCAAGTAAAATAGTTTTCTAAGTGTTGTTATTGTTTTCTGGTAACTTGGATGGCCAGAATAAGGTTTCTTATGCACTTTGTCCAGAACTGTTAATTTTAACTCTGTTGAATCTGGTATGTAAAGTCTATTTTTAAATCATAATAATCCTTTCTTGTCGATACTTAGATCTGATTGATCTGAGTTTGCAGCAAAGTCATGTAATTCTGCCATCATTTTAGTGTAATTTCTGTCATTAATACCTGTCATCCTTATCCTTTGTTCTAGATCACTTTCTACCCTACTGATATTTATTTCAAATAACCCCTAGACTCTTTTGCTTAATGCATCTGCTACTTTATTTTCCTTACCCTTGATGTGTCTGACCTCGAAGTCAAATTCGCTCAAGAAGGATAGCCACCTTTCTTGTCTTGCATTAAGATCTGGTTGGTTAAGCAGATATTTCACCCCGCTACTTTCTGTTAATAGTAGGAATTTTCTGCCCATTATGTAGTGTCGCCACATTTTTAAGGCGTGTATTACCGCTGCCAATTCTAAGTCATGAGTGACATAATTTCGCTCGTGTTCTTTTAATTTTTGAGACTCATAAAAAATAACGTGTCCTTCCTAAGTTAGGACACCACCTAGTCCTTCTTTACTTGCATCAACACATACGGTGAAATCTTTATCTGGGTCTACTACTTTTAATATGGGCGCAGTTGTCAATAGATCCTTCAGTTTGTTAAAACTATCTTGACACTTCTCTGACCAGTTGAACTTGGTAACTTTCTTTTGTAGTGACATGATAGGGTAGGCTATCTTGGAAAACCTTCTATGAATCTGCGGTAATATACGGTGATTCCCATGAATGACCGGATATCTGCTACATCCTTAGGTACTGGCCATTCCATAATGGCTTTTATCTTCTCCAGGTCTATGACAATGCCTTCTGCTAAAATTACATGTCCTAGATATTGTATTTCCTTTTGATAAAAGTCACACTTGTCAAATTTGGCATACAACTTATGTTTCCTCAGCATTTGCAGAGCTGTTCTTAAGTGTTCCTCATGTTCTTCCTCCATTTTAGAATAGACCAGAATATCGTCGATAAATACTACCATGAACTTGTACAAGTACTGACTGAAAAAACTGTTCATCAGGCACATAAATGTGGCTTGTGCGTTAGTGAGTCTGAAAGGTATGACTACGAACTTGTAGTGTCCATATCTTGTCCAAAAAGTTGCTTTATCTGAACTTGATGATAATTGGATTGTAAATCCAACTTTGAAAAGATCTTGGCCCCACCTACTTGATCAAACAGATCATTTATTCTTGGTAGAGGGTATTTATTCTTAATAGTCATTTTGTTCAGCTGTCTATAATCGATACATAGTCTTAGAGTACCGTCTTTCTTATTCACAAAGAGGGCTAGTGCCCCCCAAGGTGAGACACTTGGTCTGATATACTCTTTGTCGAACAATTTCGGTAATTGTATTTTTAATTCTATCAGTTCTGGTAGACTCATTCGGTAAGACACTTTTGATATAGGGGTTGAACTGAGTAGTAGGTCTATGGAGAATTCTATTTCCCTTCTAGGAGGTAGTTCTCGTATTTCATCCACTAACATGTCCCTAAATTCACGTAGGATAGAAAAGTATTCTAACTTTGGCTTATCCTCTTTTTCTAATAGATTCATCACTTGGATGGCATAAACTTGACATCCTTTCCTCGTACATTTCTTTAGTTGCATCACTGAAACTTGTCTGACTGATACCGGTTTTGGTACACCTTTGGAAGTTCTGGTAGTGCCTGAATCATCTTTATAGCTAAGTATCTTTGTATAACAATCTAATGTTGCTTTGTATTTTTCCAACCAATCCATCCCAATAATCATACCGTAAGATCATAGTGGTAGGATTTTCAGATTGGTCCTTATAGTTTGACCATCTTAGCTGAACTCAAAATCAGAAATAAAGTCAACTACTTTCCTTTTAGTACCTGTCGCTAGTTGCACAAGCCATGATTTTGCATGCTTCAGTCTCTTAAGTTTATTTGACTCTACTACATTCGGAGTAATATAACTTAATGTTGGTCCACGGTCAATTAAAAAAGAAATTCGAGTGTCATGGATTTTAACTTCGATTTCTACCACCGAGGACTAGTGGTCAGCTTGTCAACCATCAATGGTTGCGTTTATCTGATGTAGGCAGCTACCCATGTTTCCCACTGTCGAGGCTTCTTGTAGATTATGAACAACAGTTCTATTTGATGAAATCAAATGTGGAAAGTTCCTCCTTAGATGAGGTTCTCCACATTTCCAACACTTTAGTGGCTCGCGAGAGTTGTCCCCAAACTTCTTCATTCCCAAGGTTACCAGTTTACCGCAGCTCTGCGTATTCGGATGATTGAAGTGAGAATATTTTCTTAGAAAACTTTTTATTGCACTCCGATAAGGAGCTGGCTCGTATCCCTTCTTCCACTAGTTCATTCAATCTTGCTTCTTATCCTTCCAAGCTTTGGTAAACTCTACTCGTTGTTTATACTAATCATAGCACATTCGTGCTTTCTTGAATACCTCACTCAAGGATTTGGGGTTGTCAAACTCAATACTGTCCCTATAGGACTGTGGTAAGCAGCTTAAGAATTGCTAGATTTTTACCTTATCCTCCCAGATGTATGGTAGGAACCTTAATAGTTCCAGAAATTTATTTATAAGGTCCTCCATCGTCATCTGCCCGAGTCGTAACTCGTAAAATTATTTTGTCCTCCTTTCATAATAATTTTCAGAAAGGTATTGTTTCTTGAAATACTTCTTAAAGTCAGACCATTCCAACTGTTTCTCCTTTAGGCCCTTGGCCAGTTTCAGGTCTTGCCACCAAATAGTGGCCTTCCCTTTCATATTGTACATGGCCATCCTGACTTTCATGTTGCTGGAATAGTTATAGATCTGAAAGTATTTTTTTACGTCCAACAACCATGCCTCTGCTTATTCTCCTGTCCTGGATTCCCCATCAAAGGTGGCTAGTTTAATCTTTTTAAATTCTCCTTCAAGGTCATCTACTTGTTTTCTTTTTCTGTTCATTTTAGTTCTATCTTCAGCTGGAGGTGTTCCTTCAAATGAACTATCTCCTTTTTCTATTTCAGGTCCTGAGTTTTTGGATGCTCTCTTGTTGACTTCTTCATCGTTATTATTGTCCTTTGGGATTTTCTTGGTTACTATACTCTGCAGCAGGACTTCATTTATCTCTTTCTATTCCTGCTGTGCTTTTTTCAATTTTTCATAGTTGGCTTTAAAAATCTGTAGTTCAAAAATAAGATTCCTCATTGTTTCCAACACTTCTATGGGTGAGCTTCCATCACTGTTTTTCCTTGTATCTCCAGGAGGTCTTTGCTGCAGATTTTCTCCCATCCTGTTTCCTGCATCGTCCTGAGCTGCCATACTTAACTCAAAATAGAAAGAGCTTTATGTTTGTAACCAAAAGATTTATTAGTTTTATATAAAATAGAATATATACTAAGAAACTAAATTGGCCCTGTTCAGGCCCAGTGTTGTAACTTTTGCTCTCATACCATATGTAATGTTTCCCATAAATCTGAACTTTAAAAAAAAATTAAGTGTTATTATTTACCATTGTGTTATGCTTTTATAAAGGTCTAGTTGTTTATTAACTCACCCTTATCTTTAGAAGGGGCTTGGAATTAATGTTGTCAGAAAATAGATCACCTACCTGCAAATAATATTATGGTTGCGTACCATAATCGCATTCCGAAGAGTATCACTAAACCTTTGTTTAGCATGATTATGGGATTCATACAAGTTTGTTTACTTACACAGAACTTTAGTGGCTACCTCGTGATCTCTTCAGGTCCAATTCTTATTACGAATGGTTAATAACTATCTCTTTTCTTCCTGTGGTGTAAATTCCAACGATTTGGTGTTAGTTCGGGGTATCTTTACACATGCGTAATTGTGGTGATATACGCATAGAACTGGGATTAGGTAGTTAGGGTTTTTGTTAAGTGAAGTATTGTTCTTCTCAAACTGGGGTGAAGTTGAAGTTACTATTTTTCGGATGTAACTTTCTAATCCGTCCCATAACGTCTCAACTGGTTGTCGTCCTCATTCATTAATTTGTGATGGGAAATTATAGGGGCAGAGTTGTGTATTAAATGGAGTTCTGACTATTGCATTAAAATCTCTCTGCAGTGCCTTCCCTCGACCTCCTGTTCGACTTGTGTGCCCATCCATTCCTTTCCACCTTTCCCTAAGCACATGGTTATGGTACTCTTCCTTGTTCCTCTCATTTAACCAGGACAATTACATGCATGGATAGTCATTCAACGTGTCTTGGGTTGTAAGAATGGTGGTAAACCCCTATTGCCAAGATTTGTTGTTGTTTCCTTTGGTGTTACACTCAGTCACCGGCGAAAATACTTTCTCTTTGAGGGAGGGAGTCATCTATATGCTCTCTCTTCACATGGTAAGTTTTTGTTTGAATCCAGTTATATGCTTATAAAGTACAAATGATTAACTACTACTGGTTAAAGGATTTAATGGAGTTTTTTCCTTTGACAGTCTTTGCTATTTTGGGAGATTCCCACCTAAGATGTTTCAATCTTGGTAAAGTTTTCCCTCTGTTACTCATTTGGAGAAGATTGGGTACGATCCCCTATGGAAATTTATGCTACTTTTCTCCAACTTCCACTAATCACTTGCTAGTCACCAGGTATGTTTATTAGCTTGTAATAAGTTGGAGGTATTATAGACGACGAAGTCTCGGCCCGTTCTTCTTACATCCATCAATGGTAAAAGTTTCATTCATGATTTTTGTCATTTCAAAGGGTAAAAAATCTAGATGTATCCATCTCCATGCCCAGGTCTCTCTTAGGAAGGCCCATTTTTGGAACACATTTTTTCCTTCGAAAACCCCTTCACTTTGTTACGAATTCTATGTCTGTTATTCTGCTTCCAGGCTCTGTGTGTGATGAAAATAAAATCTAAGCTATAAAATTGACAGTATATGTTTTTAATTCCAGTAATTTGATTTTGTCTGTGACACAATTTTCCAGAAAGAAGTAGTTTTGTTTTAGTGTTTTCTTTCGCCAAAAGACTTTTGAACAGTAATCGTCTTTGTAATAGTAAGATTTTCATGTAGTTCCATACTGCTTTTAAGACTTGGTTGTGTAAGTCTCTGAATTAATTTATGAATGGTGTTTCTTCGGGAGTAAGATTTGGATTACTATCTAATCGTGGGACCATGTTGTATGCCAGGGTACCCATCAGGATTCTATCATTCCAACTTCCCCTTTCGAACCACCAGGCGAAGCTTCAACTATGTCACGAAAGGAAAGGTGACTCCAACCCTCGAGTTAAGTACAGACTCTTGAATATATATATGGCAACTTTTATTTCTATTTCCTCTGTTATGGACTCTATTGTACGTTTTCTCAAGGATCTTTTGTATTATAAATTTTATGTGGATATTAACTTTAATCCCTACGTTTTTCTTGTAGGGTCCCTTCCTCTCCGAGATTTCAAGTTTTTCGAGGCTTCAGATCCCATAAAATGTATTCAGTTTCCAAGCTAAGGCTTCGTTGAGGTCAGGGAACAGTAGAGTCTATCTTAGGGTTTCATCTTCTAAATCTTTAAAGTCAGGTGAATGATTTAATCTTTGTAACTAGTTTGTCTGAAATAAAAGAAAAGAACTTCCATATGTTTTTCCAACCCTGTTCCGGATGCTACCTATCGTGGCTGGGTTTATATTTTACTGTCATTTTGATTTTGTAATTTTATACATATAAGCATATATGATTCCATGGGGATTTCTCTTACTTGTATAGCAACAATATTAATATTACTTTGGTTTGGCTAAATGTTCGACCATATATAAAATTACTTTGGTTTTATTAAAGTTCTAGTCTGATATTTACCATTCAGACTAAGTAAGAGTCACTTTGAATTTCCGTGTGATCTCTAAAGAAAGGCCTGATAGTATGAGTCATTATATCTTCTTAGAGTAGTAGATATGTTAGCTACAATCCATATTTATTAATCGTGTTCCAGATTTACTAGGTTTCAAATTCGCCCAAACTGTAGGCATATGATGTTTCACTTGTATAATGATACTGTATACTACAAATTTTGAGCCATCCATCCTAATGAATTTATGGATGAACAAATGCAATTATAAATTCATCACTTCCGACAATCAACTGTTGATATTCCATAAACTCTTTATTAGATTATTTGTCCTTCCCGAGTTGGTTTCTTTTAAAACTGTATCATTTAGAAGAAAGTAATAATCCTGAAATTCTTTCTAATTCTATATTCTATTTACACTGGTTGACTTTTCACTACTAGAGTTTAACCAGTCCAAGTCGTATGACTCATGATGATAGGAGGATCCGAGATTTATAATTTCAGAAAGCATGAAGAATTTATTACTTCGCTCAGATTAGATGTGTTCTTAGTATGAATAAAACACTGCAGGTTTGTAATATCGTTTACTGTTCATATTTGGCTCTACTCCACTACAGATAAATTTGTAAAATAATCTATTGGTCCTATTATTACAATAGAGATCCTACATAATCCATACCCATACATTCGGTAGTAAACTAGGTGGTTCCTACAACAACTTGTATAATGTGATGGAAACGAAAAGGGTATAGACTTCAATCGAATCAAATTATTCCTAACTCTCCTACAGCTTTTAGTTGAAAACACTTTATTCATGAATTTCTTATAACTATTATGCCAGAAGTTTGACTACACACATTCATATGATCAAACAGTTTTATTCCCATTTAGGTTATAGGACATAATACAAGTGTCACTGATTTCGCTACCTCTGTAGTTAATTCATTCTACAGAAATATAAATAATTTGAATTTGATACAACAAGATACATTTAAGCCAATATACAGTTATTCATACAAGCGTTAATGATTTCGTTACTTCTGTAACTAATTCGTTTCACAGATACAAAAATACTTGAATTTAGATACAGTGAATATTTTACATCAACTATACGATCATTAAAACAGATAATGGGAACCACTTCAATTCAGATTTAACATGTAGAGTGCATCAGATATAAAATCATTCAGACATATAATGGTTAGAGTATCATATCTGAAGTAGACTTGCGGGAATACAAGGGAACAACCACGTTCCTCCCAACCATAGAACCGAGGAGCCAAGATCACTTACACGGTTCACCCCCTAGCCTGACCATGAGTCCATGAGGGCAAACTTGGAAATTCCTCTTCAGTAATGTCCTTCAATTATGTAGATCCATCATGCCTCACACTCATTCAGTGTTCATAACAGCAAGGAAAAAAAAATTCAATAGTCTCTTTCCCAGCATACTTGGCAGCGTCCTGCCTCCTCACATATGCTTATTTATCAATTTGCCTATGTCTTTTCCCCTTGTTTGGGAATTTTCACAGTTTTATAAATCCCTGATTTTTCAGGGGCTGCCAATGGATGAATCACTGATTTTCCACTTGTAAAAATTAGCCTAGAGGTAGTTCCAACATGTTCCCCTCTCATGGAGTCATGGTTAGTTAAATTTAACATGGCTGCCCCCTTTGTCCTCTGTAATCATAATAAAATATTATGTTTGCATAAAATTTTCATAGTCAAATAGTTAGTTGGGACAAATCAGATCTCTTCCAAACATTCATAATCATTTATTACAATTATAAAATTCAAAATTCAGAATTTCCATAAATGGCAAAAAAATTCCAATTTCAAATTTACTAAAAACGGAATAAATTTCCAACAAATTTAAATTCTAAAAATATTTTTATTTTTGGGGATGTCACATAATTTCCCCCTTCAGTAAAACACTATCCTCAGTGTTCATTCCTTTCCTGGAATAGGATTGGATGATATTTCCACAAATCTCCTTCCAACTCCCAAGTGGCCTCCTCAAGACTAAAGTGCTTCCATTGCACCTTTACCTAAGCGACGACTCTGTTCCGAAGTGCTATTTCTCTCTGGTCCAGAATATCCAGGGTTTCCACCTAGAACTCACCTTCGGGTTCCTCCTTCACCAAGTTCCAATCAATCATATGAGTAGGGTCATGAATATACTTTTTCAGCAAGGAAACATGAAATACATTCTGAATTCTTAGATTAGCTGGAAGTGCAAGTTGGTATGCTATGGGTCCAATTCGAGCTAGTATCTTGAAGGGCCCACAAAAATTGGGTGCCAGCTTGGCACAGTTCCCTAACTTCAACGAGCTTTTTTGGGCTTTGACTTTCAAATAAACATGGTCTCCTACTTGAAATTCCAAGTGCCTTCTTTTCTGATCTGCATAACTTTTATGTCTGTCCTGTGCTTCCTTCAAGTTTTGTTGTACCTTTCTTACCATGTTCTCCATTTCTTGGAGCATTTCTGGTCTGACCATGAGTCTGTCAGCCGGGTTATCCCAATTAATTGGAGTCGTACACTTTATGTTGCACAGTATTTCGAAAGGGTTCAACTTAGCCAAAGTTTGGTACCCATTGTAATATGCAAATTCTACCAAGTGCAGATAGTCTTCCCACTTGTTCGATTTTTTTCTTACGTACATGCAGAGCATATCCTCTATGATCTGGTTTGTCCTTTTGGTCTGTCCATCTATTTTTGGATGATAACTTGTACTAAAATTCAAGTTAGTATTTAGCCCTGCAAACAATTCCTTCCAAAAAGTGTATGTGAATTTTACGTCTCTATCTGAAATCACCATTTTAGGAATACCATGCAGTCTAAAAATTTCTTTCATGAATATTTCAGCAATGTTTATAGCTTTAAAAGTAGACTTTACAGGAATAAAGTGTGCAGACTTACTGAGTTTATCTATTACAACCATGATAGAATCATTTTGTCTCTGAGTTTATCAATTTGCCTAGGTCTTTTTCCCTCCTTTGGGAATTTTCCCAACTTTCTAAATCCCTGATTTTCAAGGGCTGCCAATGGCCAAATAAATGATTTTCCACTTGTAAAAATCATCCAAGAGGTAGTTCCAACATGTTCCCCTCTCATGGAGTCATGGTCAGCTAAATTTAACATGGTTGTCCCCTTTGTCCCCTGCAATCAATATAAAATATTTTGTTTTCATACTAGTGTCATAGTCAAATAGTTAGTTGGGACAATTCAGATCTCTGTCGAACAATCATAATCATTTATTACAATTATAAAATTAGAAATTCGAAATTTCCATAAATGGAAATTTTTTTCCAATTTCTAATTTACTAAAAACAGAATAAATTTCTAGCAAATTTAAATTCTAAAAATATTTTTATTTTTGGGTATTTCACATTTTACAAGTGAGTATAAACATTGTGTTAATTGTATATTCATTATCTTGGTGTTATATGTTATGTTTGTTGCAAGCACAAGCATGGTTGAGGTCAACAGATTGGATCAGTTGTTTAGGACATTGTTATGAAGGATCTGGGAACAACAAAATAAATCTTGTGCATGGAAATAAATAGAGACAAGAAATATGGTAAGCTTGGTTATACAAACATAAGTATATGGTGAAGATACTTAGGAATTTCAGTGTGAATAATGTGAAACTAGTAAGATCCCTTTGTCTTTCCATTGTAAGTATTATTCATGTTTTTGTCCTAACTAATGAAGAAGAAAAGGGTTAAATGTCTTGAGTATTATATGATAGTAGGAATTTTGATGATTGCAATGGGGAACAACCAGAATTTCACATGCAGTTGGTGTTGTCAGTAGAAACCTGGAAAAACTAGGTGAAGAGCATGGAAATGGGTGCATCAAACACAAAATCACAAGTATCACCTACAGTGGTTGCGGTGATTTAGTCTGTGGTTATTATTAATGATATTTGGACAAGAGGATACCTACCTAAGGTTATGTCTTGCAAGAATGCAAGGATATATTGGGTAATTTTGGACAGGTGCATGATGTGGTGTTCTGTTGTGGTAAAAGTGTTGTGCATTTGACTAACAATCCAGTGTATCAAAATGGACAAGTGCATTAGTTTATTAGACATGTTACTGATGGAAGCAGAATGGTCCTTACTGGAGAGAATCATGCAATCATATTCATGTAACAATACTGATAGAGAAGTGACAGAGTTGTGATGGTGTTTGGCTTCTCTTGGCTTTGTAGAAAATGTGATGAATTTATTAAGGGCCTGATATATTATGTAATTGTTGTCAAGGTGGAGATTGTTGGAAATATGCCAATGAATTTCCCACATGGCCACATACAAATGCATGCAACAATATTAGGAATGTGGATGCATGCTCTTTTGTGACTAGGTTGTGTAACTGGTGGATGTAATTATAATAATTTAGTCTAACTATTTGAGAGATGTTATATATATGAGCATACCCATCGAGGTGAGAGTGTAATATGTGTAGTGAGTTATGTGAGAGCAATATTCAATACTGAGGTTTTGTGTGTATGAGAGGAGGGGATGGTTGTACAACTGGTTTAGCTATTGTAATTCTCCCTTGAATTATAAGAATATCGATTATCATTTCTCATGGTTTTTTCTCGTATTGGGTTTCCACATAAATCATCGTGTCAATTGTGTGATAGTTTTTCTCTTTTTAATATTGCGTGTTGATCTGGTTTTTATGCTCTATTTTCCTTCCATTTTGTAACAAGTGGTATCATAGCAGGTTGTGTAGGTGTCGCAAGTGAGCCAAGGATAATTGTGTGTAGGTATCATGTGAGCACAAGAAGATCTGGACGTATTTTATTCATGTAAGGAAAAGCAGACCGAAGTACCGAGGAACCCAGATATTTTCTAAGAGCCATAGGGTGTGATTGACTGTGTTTTAGGTCATTGGTGCTCCATAGGAACATTAGAGTCATGTTTGTGCTCACACACTACATAAATAGGAAAAATTCCTGAATCCGTAGGACACATTTTTACACCACGGAGCGTCGACAAATCGACGCTCCCCCATACACACACAAGGAGCATTGATATCTAAAAATTCACTCTCCCATTCAAGCACCACATTAGTGTCGATCTTAAAATATAAGATTCACATGGTATGAAGTTCATGGTATAAATTAAACTTTGAAATATTTTTTTCTTATTCATAAGACATGGTCGTGACATGTACCGTTTTTGTCTTTTATGGAGAATCGATCTCTAATAAAAAAGTGACCTTTTTATGGGAAAGCGTGTGTTAAAATGGTTTTATTAAAAGGTTAAATATTTATTAAATATATTTTTTAAACATTTTTTAATAATTTGGAGTTCATACCATTATTCTTTGACATTTAAAAAGGCTTAGTTTTATAAGAGACAATTTTTGGAGTTTTCTGCTAATGGAAAATGTACATAGTTCTAAGTTTGAGGTGGATAAATTAAATGGAAAGAATAGATTTGTGCTATGGAAACTCAAGATGCGAGATATTCTTGTGCAACAAGGATTTCAAAAGGTGGTCGTTAGAAATACAAAGAAACTTGCAAGCATGACAGACAAAGACTGGGAAGATCTAGATACAAGAGCTCTCCATACCATTCACTTGTGTTTGGCAGAGGAAGTGTTGTTTAAGGTTGTTGAAGAGGAGAAAAAAGCAGGCTTGTAGAACATACTAGATATTTTTTATATAACAAAGTCCTTGACTAACAAAATATTCTTTAAGAGGCATTTGTATAGCTTGCAGATGAAAGAAGGTACAAAAATTGCTAATCACTTGAATTTTTTCAATACTCTAATTTTTCAATTATCTAGTATGGGCATAACGTATGAAGATGAGGACAAAGAGTTCACACTAATATATTCATTTCTTGAGTCCTGGGATCATCTGGTCACAACTATGTGGTTTATCTCAATAGATTCCATTGATTATGACCCTCTTGTGGAATCTCTTTTCTCTGAGGAAATGAGGAGAAGATCCAGTAAGGAAAAATAAAAAACATAATAAATGGTGGTCAAAGGTCGGTTTGTTCAATTGACGATAGTATCAAGTCCAAAAACTCCTTCAATTGCATTTTAAACTCCTCCAATTCAGGAGTTGACATCCAGTAAGGAGTTCTCGCTATCTGTTTGGTTCCAGGTTTCAAGTCTATTATAACTTCCAACTCTCTTTCAGGTGTTAAACATGACATATCTTCAGGAAACACATCGGCAAATTCTTTAGGATTTTTATGCTAATGGAAAAAGTACATAGTTCTAAGTTTGAGGTGGAGAAATTCAACAGTAAGAATAGCTTTGCGCTATGGAAGCTCAAGATGCGAGATATGCTTGTGAAACAAGGATTGCAAAATGCATTCACTGGAAAGACAAAGAAACCTGCAAGCATGAAAGACAAGGACTGGGAAGATCTGGGTGCAACAACTCTCACTACCATTCATTTGTGTTTGTAAGATGAAGTGTTGTTTAACATCGTTGAAGAGGAGACAAAAACTGGTTTGTGGAATAGACTGGATACTTTGTATATGACAAAGTCATTGACTAACAAAATATTCTTTAAGAGGTAGTTCTACAATTTGCAAATGAAAGAAGGCACGAAAATTTTCTAATCGATTGAATGTTTTCAATACTCAGATTTGTCAATTATCTAGTATGGACGTAATGTACAAAGATGAGGACAAAGAAGTTACGGTACTATTTTCATTTCTTGAGTCCTCGGATCATCTAGTCACAACTATGTGGTTTAGCTCAACATATGCCATTGATTATGACACTGTTGTGGAAGCTCTGTTGTATGAGGAAATGAAGAGAAGATCCAGTAAGGAAAACTCAACAATAAAAGAAATGGTGGTCAGAGGTCGATCTATAGAAAGAGAGAAATATTAGAAAGGTACAACTAGGTCTAAGTCAAAATGCAGTAAGGGTAAGGGAAAATGTT
>SNQJ01S0047049.1:22353-48398 GCA_010110895.2 Picea sitchensis | reverse complement strand
GAGGATTAGTTTAATTTTGATCTTGACTTTTATTTTTAGTTAATTTTCATTTTAATAAGTCATTCATTTGGGAGGAGGATTCCTTCCCAAATTTTCTAAGAGTTGATCACATCACTCTTTTTTGTTATACAGGTTGGGAAATGGCTTGTGCAACTAGTAGCTCAAGAATTTTCTCTTGAAATGAAAACAACTTAGGGAAGTGTTAATCTAAACTTGGATACTCATATTCTTTTATGAAAAAACAAAAAGATAATAAAAAATATAGTCTCATTCATACATTTACATGTTGATTTCTTATCTAGTTGATGTTTGGAGTCATTTTAATGACTATTTTGATGACCTCCATAACTGTAAATTTTCCTCTTTTCCTTATTAGATTGAATTATTGAATATTTGTGGTTAATGAAAATATTTCCTGGCAAAGATAAAATGGTGATGTTAAGAGAAATATAAAATGTAATTTATGTTATTAAAAATTTCAACGTTTTCAAATTGCAAAGGAATTTCTTATGTGACGAAATATTCAGAGCTTATAGGTTTGCAGAATGTTTCATGTAATGTAATTTTTAGAAAATATGTTAACCCATTTTGGTAGATTCCCGGAAGATTGTTATGTTGCATTGAATGAAAGAAATTCTATGTGATAGATGGACTGGAGGATTGTGTTGTGAACTTTTCACTAGATTATCAATTCTCATAATCTCATGTGTCATTCATTTTAGATCTTTACTCTGGGAATTGTTCTGTTGGGTTTGATGTTGAATGGGTAACATTTCTTGACCAATAATTTCCCTTGGCTTACTTTTGAGTGTTCACTGAAAACACTTTCATTGTTGCTGCACCAAATTTGTTGCTTGTTGTTGAGTTCTATTCTTATTTTTTAGCCAGATATCATTCTTTTTGGATGACCGACATTCTATATTTATACTTCTCTTATTTTAGTCTTCTTTTTCATGAATTGACTTCCGATTTCAGTGTTTCTTTCTACTTGTACATGTTACTTCCATATTTTCAGTTGAATGCTCGTATTTCCCTGAGCTAATTTGACTCTCGGTTTTCCTTGAGGATTATCTTTAAAACTTTAGTGAGGGGTTGTTCCAATCCTGGTCAAATACTGAAGAATCTGTTTTTACAAGTCATAAGATGTATGAGATGTTCTATCTAAATGTGCATTCACGAAGTTCTTGGTTGTGGGTATGGACTGATACTTATAGTTGAACAGAAGTGTCTGTTGAGCGTACCATGATAATCCATAAGTATAGGAAAGTGTCTATCTATCTTTTTATTTGAGTTCCATTCACTTCATCTTAATAAATGACCAATACTATGATGATTTTTTGCGATACCTATGGGTTAAACTAAAATTCATAACATCTACTCAACCAATCAAAGAAACTCTTGTATCACCATGCTTCCTTCACACCCTATGTGCATATATATATATATATATATAGATATGGGTGAGAATATTCTGAAATAAAAAGGAAGTTGAAATCACTATTAATAGTTTGGGAAGTACAAGTAAACCCGTCGGGGCTATGGATGTTCGTTGGTAGAGGGGATATGCTTGTATGGTACCGAGGTAACTTTGTCAGGGCTATGGATGCTCTTTGGCAGCACCGAAATGTTTGGAAAAGAGAGATGAGGAACACACTTATGTAGATGTTTGTTTGTTATAAATGGTGAAGACCCATGGTCAAACCAAAACCAATCTGAAGTATGCAGCCAGTAAGAAAATTTACCTCACTATTTGGCTCTCTAAAAAAGGTGTGTTAGATTACAAGTACTATTAATATTGGGTTATATATTTTATAATTTTGGTGTCATAGTGGTACCTGTGACTATTGGAAAATTGTTTGCAGTCTTGTCGATATTATCTTTAAAAATTAGATATAGAGTATAGGCCCTATAATTATATTGACAGAGATAATTGGTTCTTCCAATGTGTCGCCATTTGTTGTGGTTGCAACAACCCCCTTTTACTTTTGTTTTTACAATCAAAAGTAAAGGGGCCCCCTACTAAAATTTCATCTCCATTTCCTATTCCTCTACTAATTGAGCCTAATGTTATTTATTTTCCTAACTTGAGGGAGTTGGGGGGTTATCTTGATTGATGATTATCTTTGATGGGTGTTGGTTATTCCTTTCAATATGATAATTTCAAATGTCTTCATGGTGCTTCTTGACCTATGACGTTTCATTGACATTTGTATGATGGAATTGATACAATATCTTCATAATTTTTCTAATTCCAAAGTTCTTGATGATCCTATGTGGCTGCAAGGATTAATCTTCTATTTCATGTCTTGAATGAGTTTGTTGTTGATTATTTTTCTGATTGACTAATTCAAGTTTTCCAGCCTCTTGCTGGGATGCTATGCTTAATATCTTCAACTTTTATATGTACGGATGTGGATCTTAATCTTTTGTTTCGAACTCTAAGTATGAATTAAAAAATAACTAATACTTCTTCTGAGTTGAAACTTGGCACGTACAGTATCAAGACACCTATCTATAGCCACCCATGATTTATTGTTGAATAAACCTAACACTTTCTTATAAATTGGATTAAAGGAAAGGAATATACTATTTATAGTATTGGTAATTCTTATTTTGATCATATGGTTGATATCATTCCTCTATTCTGCAAGAGCAGGCTTGCAATGACACTTTGTTCACATGAGCGCTCCAGCCTTGAGAGGCATGTGGGAGAATCTCTTGATCCTTTTCCGCAACCTTGAAATTTATTATTTCCATGCTTCTCCCTATTGGGAAGTGGAGTACCATGTCTTGCAGTTTCCTCGAGGTTTGAATCCCCAAGGTTGTCAGATATACCTTTCCTGCAAGTCGGTCTTTGAACCTTTTCAGAATGATCTATATTAAGTCATTTTAGTCTTATCTCTCACCAAAACCCAAGACAAAATATTATGCATACTCTTGATTGTGAGTACATGTTGTTTTGTCGCCTAATGCATGTTCAATATTTGTCACATGCATGGTGGTATGGTGTAAGGACCTTTTCCTCGACCTGATTAGTTATTGCTCCTTGCGATCTGAGTGCACATCCTTTTTCTAATATAAGTGTTATGGTATTTTTCCCCTAAGACCATTGGTCATGTCATAGCAGAACGAGAGCATATTTAAAAGACAAAACCTACCCTCACACACAACAATGCTATAAGAAAATAACTACTTTGAAAAGAGAAGGAGAGGCCTCACACCTTGTATCCTATGTCTTATGTATATCCTCTCTCTCCACATTTGATTTTTCTTCTGATATCTACTGGTATCAACCTACAAAAAGAGACCAAGTCTATGATGCAACAAGGTAGTTATGAATTCAAATAATACATATAATGTTCAAAAATTCAAGTATATGAAGTAAAATAACATATATAAATAGATTGAATCAATTTACACATGTATGGAGGGGAAATAGAACTCTTTTATTGAAAATAGTTTAATTAGGTAGTTACAACTTGATTATAACCGTTGGTACTACCTCAAAGCCAACCACCTAGGTTCCTCCACTAGTCCTTTGAGCATCAAATTAGCACGATGGTTCTTCCTTGGATGACTTAGAAGGGATATAAAAACACCCTATGTCCACATATGGGAGAGGAAGGAATGCTAGAAAACAAGTTCCAGATCAGTGGGATGTTATTCAGAGGATCAAGGAAAAAAAGAGAAGCTTGCAAATTCATCAGCATAATCTTGCACCTAGGTTGTTCTACTCATCCATTCCCTCAAAGGTTCTTTTATACCATCCTCAAGGGGTTGAGGTGGTTTAATTATATTGTTTATGGGCCAAGGGGATTTTGGGAATGGTCCCAACTGAAAAAACCCTCTCGAAAATGTGGAATATTTTATTTTTTCATATTTTTTTAGGGAATCCACAATTGAAAACTAGCAAGGCATAAACATCTATGGTTTGCATATGAATGAGCTATGGATGGAAAAAAATGTTTTTTTTAAATGAGTTTGATGGAGGATGGGATTTAAGTTTGAAAGCTAGGGAAAAGGGCTAGGGCATCTCACAAATGCAATTGATGTGGTAATTTGTGTCATAACAGATGCCCCCTAATGTGTGAGGCCAGAAAGGAAAATGATGACCGAAATAAATTATAACTATGAGAGGCAATGATGCATTGAAGTAGATCCAATTAAAGTTCCTGAACAACTGATCCAAAAAAAGAAACTGTCAGCAGAGATCAAGTAAGAGTATTCTCTTCCCAAGTCGGGAATACCCATTCTCGAGAGTGATGTAAGCATGGTTTCCAAATCAAGTACAATGCATATCCATGGAATATATGAAAGTATAACTTATTTCCATGGCCACGAACAATACAGAGTGGATCCATGTGATATATATAAATTAGCAATCATGGCCATGAGGAATACACAATGGATCCATGCAAAAAGTAGATCATAGCCACGAATGGATACACAATGGAGCTATGTATCGAAATCAAAACTAAAGGATAGTTGGAACCAATGGAATGAACAAAATGATCCTATGCAAGTAACAATGTTTGAGGGGTGGTACAATATATGTAAGGTAATAACACAAAATATGTGATACTCATACTTCACCCGAAGTCTTCAAAATGATTTGTCATGGTACAATTCTACACCATGTGAAACAATGTGTTGGGGTCAAACATAGTGAGACACTACTTGATTACCGATCATTGATGTATACCGTTAGCAAGTGTGAGACGACCCACCAATGATGATAATGGGCATTAAGGTACAATAGTACAATATAACAAGTGTGGACAAATGAGATGGTGTCGAACAACTGGTAGAATATATCCATCAGGAGACATTGATGTATTCCCACTATTAATAGCAAGGGAAGATGCCACTGATAACTATAATCACCAAGGTACCAAAAATAAATTTGTATCCATGTCCCAAAGCAAGATGTGTTGAAGTCGATAGGAAGAGATCCACTGGAAGGAAGGAATTAAGGAATCCTCCATCATCCAACACGAGGGGTAGAAAAAGACAAAATATTTGGAAGGACTTGGACGAAAAAATTATAAGGACCACACCAAGGTATGATTCTGGCATGCAAAAGATGGAATAACGCATGGTAGAGATTCTCTAAATAGTAGACAATGATAAAGACTATTTAAAAAGACGAGGAATCCACCAATGGGGTCAAATGGAAACTAAGTTACTACACGAATCCCTTTGTATGATGATTATTATTGATGTCGAACACAAGGGAAACTTCTCAGTCAGTGACCAATGATGGTTTGTCATATTTTGAGTTCAAGGTCACCTATCAATGATGGAAATATGACCAAGGTGCGACTTTAGGTCATACTCTCTGAGCAATGTGTCAGAGTCGATAAGAATATACCCTCCAACAAGAGGTTAATGGGGACCTTCTATACTAGCATGAGTGAGTTACAAAGATACTTGTGATGATGAAATGTACTTGAATAACACAAAAAGGCCGACTTTAAAGGTCAGAGACTTTCTGTAGAATGGACAACTCAGGATGAAGCTTCCCTTGAACAAAATCATGACACATTACGTGACTTAGGAAACTTGGATTATAAACAGGGATACATTCGTGATACATGAGGCATCATCAAGTGCTCCATATGGTTGGATGAATAACCAACCCGAGGAGATTATGCTAAAAAATGAGAAAAAGTCTCCTAAAGCCATACTAAACCCAAAATATTGAGACATTGGCTCAAAAGTTGTGCTTTCTTCAAGGGCGACAAGAATGTTTCCAACAAAAGAGATAGACGCTCCCCCCCACTTTTTTTTTTTTTTTTTTTTTGTCTTTTTTGTCTTTTTGATGTTATTAAAGCCTAAAAAAGAATAAAAGAATGTTATGATTTTGTCTTTCTATGTATCATTCATAACGACACCTTTAAATAAACTTGAAGTTATGATTTCGAAAACTAATGGGGTGGATCCTATGGTAGATATCTGAATGATACATAGAAATGCATTGTGCAGGCACAAATGACCCTACCCTACATTCCAATATGAAAAAAAATACATGTTCAAGAATCTGAAGAGGTGTAGGTATAAGTATGAGCATGTGTTAGGGGGAATCTTGTAAGTAATGGCCAGAAAAATATTGAGAATAATATATGCAGCTTCAACACAAAGTCACGGTGGGGATAAACATGACTCCCGATCCTAAATAGAAACTTGCAGCATGAGCACCAAAATGCAAAGGGTTTCTAAGCTAGGACACTCATGGAACATAGGCTCCACCATGTGAATTATAAAACTTATAAACAACAAATAAGGTTCCATGTCACAACTCAGTGGGGTCGATCCTAAGGAAAAATGAAATAGGAAATAGATAATGAAAAAATGCATGAAGGGAAAAATCTAACCTATGTGCCAGTTTCGAGATCATTACCTGTCAGAATGGATCGACATGGATGAAAAGGTACCAAAGAAAAATTTCTTCAAAGTCCTATATATTAGACCAAAAACACTCACACATAATTTAATAAGTCCAATATAGAAACTTATGATAAAAAAAAGTATTATGGGATACGAAACTTGAAAAAAAAAAACCTTAAAAGTATAATATGTATAGAGAAGTGCATAGCCTTACGGCTTATGCATCATATTTCTCTAGGTAGAGACCATTTCTAGGCTCTAGCCAAGGGTTTCTTTGGTAACAAACCTGCAAAGTTACCAGTTTAGGAAGAGGTCGAAAATCCATAATCATAGCTTCAAGGATAGCCTCATCTAAAGGAAACTCAACATCCATGAAACCGGGGCTTGACAACGCAAAAATACCAGGGATCAAGGTCTTAAAAATAGTAATATGAGACTCAAGAGGAAATTCCAAATTACTCAGGCCAACCAGGGAAGCAAGGGATCCCATTCCCCCATTAGATAAAAAACCTGATCAATTTCTAAGACCTTGTCTCGAGAAGGAGAACATAAATGTAAACATCCCATCTCGAGAGAAATTGAACATCGAGGATAAGAAACCACATAATCCACCTGTGGTAGGGAAGAGTCTATTCGAACACTAGGAACATATAAAGGGGAAACATGAGTTGAAATCGAACTAGGATGGCGATTATCAGATGAAATTTGATCAATAGTGATAATGCTTCCATTGTGAGGGAAATGCATCACACGAAAGAGCGTAGACACCAAATCCTTCATAACATAAACATAATCACCCCCAATAAACATATTAAAGTCTAAAGGGCCTAGCATCACTAATATATCCACTAGAAAAATCTTCCCATCTAACATGGTAGGAAACTGAGGAATAATCCCCAAAAATTCACTAGGTTTTCTGTCAAAATCTAGTAGCTCACTGGTAGATGACACAAGCTTGGGAGAACCCAACACTTTCCAAGACAAGGAGGATAAAATACTTGCATAGGATCCTTCATTTACAACACATCTAAAAATTCCTTTCAACATAGATTCAACAAAAACCGTTATCTGGAAAGGTGCAGAAGAAGGAAGGTGAGGCTCCACAAGATCATTCCAATTAAAGGAAACCATCCTAGGACTTGGAGGGAGCGTACTCAAAAAGAGTGGAATTCCTAGTTGTTTATAAGTTATTTAACTAAAAATGTTAAGGACATGTTTAAAAGATGCATCACTCCCCAAAAGAAGAGTGGGATTGGCTAAATATTTCATCGGTGAGATCACTCCCATAGAATGGTCACTCTCCAAAAGAAGAGTGAGATCGACCGAAGATTTCATCAACATGACCACTTCCTCAACCAATGGTTAAATAGGATGCGAGACAACATGGTAAAGAGACACATCACCCCTCAAAATGAGAGTGGTATCGGCTGAAGATTGCATCATCATGGCCACTTCCTCAACCAACAGTTGAATAGGATGCGAGACAATATGGTCAAGAGACACGTCACCCCTCAAAATGAGAGTGGTATCAGCCGAAGATTGCATTGGAATAAACACTTCATCAAGAAATGCTTGAATAGATTGTTGGGAAACCAAACATGACTCAAAACTAGAAGGGCCTTCATATAAGGAACACATTCTTCGTACCACGAAAATATCAGGGAACAAATGAGTAAGGTGATCTCCTTTGAAAATATTACAAGAGAATTGAGATTATTTCCTATACATCTAGGCTTCTCAATCGTATCAATGCCCCCAACATGACGTGTAGTGGTCGATGGGTTTCCCCCAACATGAATTGTAGTGGCTAGGAGCTGATATCCAACATGACTTGTAGAGGATGGTGAAATTTTTCTAGTATGACTAGTAGTGACTAGACACATTCCCTCAGCATGAATTGCAACGGTTGGTTGTTTTTATTCAACATTAATCATAGAGGTTGGTGACTTTACACTAGTATGACTAGTAGTGACTAGAATTTTTCTCCCAACATGACTCATAGAGGCTAGCTTCTTTCCCGTAGCATGTCTCACAAAGGTTGGTTTCTTTCCCCCAACATGACTAGCAGAGGCTAGAAACATGTCTCCAATGTGAATAGAAGAGGTTGGTGACATGGCTCCAACATGACTCGTAAAGGTTGGTGACTCTGCGCTAGTATGACTAGTAGTGACTAGAAATTTTCTCCTGGCATGACTCACAGAGGCTAGTTTCTTTCCCCAAACATGACTAACATAGGTTGGAAACAAATCTCCAATGTGACTAGCATAGGTTGGTGACAAGAATCCAACATGAATCATAGAGGTTAGTGACTCAATGCCCATATCACTAGCAGTGACTAGACTTTTACTTCCAACATGACTTGTAGAAGATGGTTTCTTGCCTCTAGCATGACTCACAGAGGCCGGTGACACATCCACAACATTACTAGTAGAAGTTTTTGAACTATTTTTCTTACTCTTACTCTTCCTCTTCCTTCTATACTTCTATACTTCTGGTTACTAGTAGATATACTTTCACTAGAAGAGGGAGAAGGAGGATTTGACTTCATGGATGCATAAGGTAAAGGATTAACATCCATACGATATCCATGACCTAAATTTCTTATTTGAGAATTATCAATATCGTTCGGGAAATCGGAGTGGTCCACAACCAAACCGATAGTCCTACATTCAATCCAGGAATGTTCAAAGTTTCCATCAAGGGGGCACCAACATTTCCAAATAATGGAAAGGAACAAGAATCCCCTTGGGTTAGGGTCCCTTGGTTGGTATCCTCAAGAACTTTGGCCAAATCATTCTTATGCATAGGTTCATACCTTGCAGGATTTTTCATGTCCATAAAAGTCTCACACACCAACTCTGATGAACCAATGATATAAAAACCCATGCCTTTTAGGAGGTGGCTTCACACTTTCAAGAGAAATACCAGGTGTCCTTCCTGACCAACGGAGCAGTTGGTAGACCACCCTGACTCAATGATCAATAAGTAGTGATACTGAAACAACCTAACGCAAACTAGACAAAGAAGCACTCTAATAAAAATTCCTAAGAGAAACATCACAAGGAAAAAACTTCTCCAAAACTTCATCCCAGGTGGATGAGTTCCTAAGTCCAAAGGAATGAAAAAGTGGAAAGGGACCTTTCGGATGAAGGCATGGGTTGATTAAGTCCCATGAACCAAAAACATAAGGAGTGAGAGAAATTATCCCAACCTCCATTGACCAACCTTATCTGGTGTAAGTACCCATGCTTCGCAGGGCACCCTCCACCAGTACTAAAAAATGTGATACAAAATTTTCCCCAGGGACTACAACAAACCCCTGCAGTCACCTCTGAGATACCTAGGAAAAGTAACTAAGGTTACCAACTTGTAGTCATCGTCTAGGGAGTATATTCGACAGTTAGGATCGAACGTATGGGCAGGGTAATTGAGCCTGAAACTCTTCCAGAGGACTGATTCCATATAGGTCAGTATCACTTCAAGAAAATCCCCCAATATAAAATCTCTCCACTATGCTCAGTTAAACTTTGGAGGGGATATCTCATCGGCCCTCGTTTACATGACTTCGTGTTTGACTCTTGTGTAAGAGGAGCTTCCTGGATATACTTATACTACAATTGGATTTGAGTCTCCCTAAATCATACTCCTATGTTTATTTTATGACCTTGGAGAGTTATCTCTCCAATACTAATCCAAGGCCCTAACCATGAACTTGTTTGTGAACCCTAGAAACAAAGTCTAGTACATTCAAAGTTTAGCACTCATTTTAGCCGTTTTTTTAACTCAAAGGGTATGGAGTGAAACTAATGTTGTTTGAGAATTTTGCAAAAATGAAACTTATAAGAACACTAGCAAAGAAAAATTTACACTAATTCTTCAATGAAAAAGAGTTTCAAAAAATAAAATGCATGAACAATCCTTCAAACATTGAAATGCAATTTTTTCCTATGCTAGTATCTTTTTCTTTTTCAAATAACAATGCAAATAATGCCAAGAAAGAAAGAGACCTAACTAGCAAAAAAACATAGTTTTTTTCATTTTCATTTTCTTTCTACCAAAGAAAGCAACATGCCTAAAGACTTGAGTACTAGTAATAAAATTATTTTCTTGAAAATTTTAGAGAAAAGGGAACCAGAAAAGAATGACCAACAAGCAAGTAGTTTTTCTCTTTTCTGTTAATAAAATAAATTAAATGCAAATGAGATGTCATTTTCCTTTTTATTTTATTAACAAAGTGAAAAAGGTAAGTAGAAAGAAAATAAACAGTCAAGAATCAATGAAAAACAACAATCAAAATGGAAACTCATCCCAGCCACACAGGATTGACCTTCTGACCCACCTAAAGAACCTTATAACCAAAAACTTAACCTAACCAAAAGAAAGATAATTTTGATGATTTCAAAGTTTTTATAGAATTAACACAACAATCAAAATCAAAATCAAACCCAACAAGCTGAAATTGCATAGAAGAACGAAACTAGACTTTCCCAAAACTGAGAGAAAGGCTCAAAAATCAAGTTTCTTACATAGATCCACAATTGTGTACAATAGGACTAGTAGACATCCACGGTTCATACAAGGGAGAATAATGGATATCCGAGACTCATAAAGGGACATAGCACAAATGGATTAGTAAAATTTGAAAAAGAAAAAATCCAATCTAGAATGAGGCTTCCAGAAACTTAAAAAAAGTTTCTAGATTACAGATGCTTTGAAAGAAAATCTTAGAAAACAAGAAACTCACAACAATCAATACAACACAAGAAAACCTCAGTCTGAACCAAACTAGGAGAAAGATCCCCGGTATGGTCACCCATTCTATTATGTTATTTGTTAGGATCCTAACCTCCCTAACCCCTCATGTAGGTAGAATAATATATTTTCAATGTAATAAAGGCCAATATTAATAAAGCCTAGTAATAAAGAAGAATAAGTCAAATGTAATAAGACCTAATAGAAGCTTTTGCTTCTAGAAAAATCTTCCTCTAGATTGTTCTCTTGGTAGATATATTTAGTATAAATAGGAGTTGAGGGCATGACATTTTTTTGTCTTGAGAATTATTGTAATAGAGCTTTTCTCTGCTGGAGGTATACCCCTCGAAGAGGAAATTGAACATTGTTTCTTATCAATAAAGGTATAATTTTGGTGTTGTGGTTCCATATATTTTTTGTTTTGTTGTTGATATCTACAATATATTCATTTTCTGTTTCTATTTCACTGTTATTCTCTGCAATATTTCTCTTTTCTGATCATATAATAGATTGAGTACCTTACAAGTGGTATCAGAGGACTTTCCTCGGTAGAAAATTGTGGGTTATTTTTTTTCAAGGTAGAGACACATTATGGCATCTTTAAGCTACAAATATCTTTCATTATGTGCATAAACCCATGGTTGGGGAGTAATACATGCAAGAAATACAAGTGGTACATAAGCGCACATCTGTTGGCCACCCTTGTAACCCTTGTTGGTACCCCTTCGAGTGGTAGCGCATCCGAAAACACATGTATACGGACCGGCCTAAGAATCCTAAATCCCTTCGTAGATAAATCGACCAACAGCCTGAATACTATAGTGTCACCGATAACAACACTTGGGAAGTGACTCTCTAGTACCTGGGTAGTCGGGTAGTATGGCTAAGGGTATGGTCAAGCCTCCTATTGAGGAAAAGATACAAAATGATCTTACTCAAGCATTTTCAAATATTGCTTGACTAAAGCAAGATAGACGGGAATATCACCCTAGATTTATAACCATCAAAATTAGTATCCTGACTTACAAGTATTGTTTAAAAGTGCTTAGGTTGGTTTTTTATAAATAAAATATTGTTGAAAAATTCATTATTTATGTAATTTTCTGAACATATCAGATGATGAAATAAATATAGAGACAGAAGTAAAGACACTAAGTCAATAATCAGAATAGATGAGACATAAATCAATCCTTTATTTCATTCCAATTCATCAAAGAATCATTCCCTTTACAAAATTTCCTGAGGAAGTTTTGGATGAAAGTCAAACTTAGACGTCCCCGATGAAACATAAAAAAAGACTTCTGACAAAAAATTAAAAAAACTGAACTTTAAAAGCTGGATCATCTTGCCACAGATTGTTTCTCACTTGACTCTGCAAATAGACTTTGTTAGTCATGAAATCTAATTCACAAACAAACAAGTCTACACAGACTATCAAAGATGGATCAACACCTCTGAAAAACAAGTTTCTAAATGATGCAATTCAACCTTGAATCTTGTTGTCTACAATAGGACCCTAGTATCATAAAAAAAAATTAGGCTTATAATGAATTAAGGAATGAATGAAAACTGAACTATCTCAATAAAAACTCAAAGAGAAAACCTTAGTATGCTTCTCCTTCTATTCTCACCCTATTCCTCCCTTTCCTTTTGCATGTAAGCAAATTAGAATTGGTTCAAGTAGTTGAACTACTTCTTGAGTTAAGTTAACTAAAACTCAACCAACTTTTTAATTAGGAGGAAAAGTAATAAATCTTAATAAGGGTTTTTAAATAAATAATAACTAGTAGGTGGGACCCCTTGTGACTCCCTTTATCTTTTAACAATCATAACACAACTAGATAATTAAACAAAACATCCCTCCTTGTGACTCCCATCACCACATTCATATTTGACAATTTATCTTAATGGTATTCAAAATTATTTCCAAAATTTATTACTCATATATCCAAAAATAACATGTTGTCCAAAATTTCAGAAGTCAACTGTTGTCAACAATTAATAAAAAAAAACTTAAAATCCTATTTCCCACTCTGGGAGACAATCCTTACCTTGTTGTTACTGTCACCTTTTGATCTATTTGAATTTTCCTTAGGTTGTGTGGAGCCTTTACGTCTAATCTCATTGATCACATGAGAGAAATCGTCCCTCAAATGCATGCAGGAGAACACAGATTTATCAGAGCCATTGGAGGGTGAGGAAGGGGAAGCAGTGGCTTTTCCTTTGTCAGGGGCATGATGGGCCTCGGTTTTCAACCTTTTTCTTGCATGGGAAGACCAAATTGGTGAGTGGGAAGGGGAAAATTGGACAATCTGATTGATAGGAGGGGGAGAAGGTAAGGACAAGTTAGGCTAGCCACGATGTTGGGAGACTGTCAGGTGGACAATCTCTTGCCATCCATCGTTATTGGGAACTTCGGGTTGTAGTGACACATGAGGATGCACGAGGACGCCAGGGGCCTATGAGGCTTGGAAGGGAGTCCTTTCAGGCCTAGTTTGAACCAATCCTTGCCCAATCCAATTAAAAAACCCAGCTTGAAATAGCTTTCCTAAATCTTGCGAGTCTGCATCAAAGTGTATGGAGAATCTTGGCCTTCTAGGGCCCCTGTTCTAATTACCTCTTCCCCAGTTACCTCTGCCATGGTTACCTCTGCTAAAAAATCTCATTCTTGTATGCATAATTGATTAGGAAATAGTTTCCTTAACAACCATACATGACAACTCTTTTAAAATATGAAATAAAATTTGGCTCGACGACATATCAGACTCATGCAATCCAATCCATACAAATTGTTTGATAGTTGTCAATGAGAAGGGGGTGAACAAAGGTCCTGGGATATGCGAGGGGTTGTATTGAGCGAAAAATGTTAAAATGAGGGGGGAAAAGATCACGATTACTTCTCACAGACAACAAACAATCAACTGAAATGTAAACCAAAATATATCACTGTACTCCATCCCTGCGATCTTAAACTGTTATAATACAAATTTTCACTTTAATGTAATTAAAATTTTAGGAACAGGGAGTGGATAATGAATATGGGAAGGCAAGGGGATTGTAATTAGCTAAAAGTGAAATAATGGTAGGGGAAAAAAACAGATACTGTTCGAAAAATTAATTAAGTAATCCATAAAACAATTATGTATTTAAAACCACTATCCCAACACCAATTAACAATTACTGTGGTTAATTTAACCATTACTATGTGTTAAACTTGCTCACTATCCACATTTAAATCTTTAACACTTTTAATTAATCACAGTGTTATCGTATTAAAAAACAATATGCCTTCCAAACAACTTGTATAAGAATTTTGTTTCCTCTCACTTATTCCATTTAATATTTAAAACAATTCCAATGAACACACCATCATTTGTTTCAACTTTTTTCAACATCAAAACCATCAACCATTGTCCACAATTATTTCCTCAAATCAAACACAAACACAAGTTCTTCTAAAAATGTGTCTGATTCCATTTCTCTAACTAATTTAACAATTAAATTGCAATGAAACCATACTATTATAAAACCTGTGCCCATCTCTGATGGTGAATTCAAACGATATGATGCACGATATCCATAAAACATACATAGTGGACAACCAAGCCACAACTATCAACACTTTGAATCGTAGTAATCTCGATTGGGAAATTTAAACACACTGTAACAACGACCATCATTTCAATTTATAACACACTGTAGGAAACATACAGACCAACTGGTGTAGACCCCCTTCTCTCCTAAGGGCTGCGTGACCTCCCTGTCAGGATCTTTGATTCTAGAGTTGATTGACTCTCTGAAACCCCATTTGTCTCATTCTGTGCTAAAAACAGGTCCTATCATCTCCCTGCATAGGCTTCACGACACCCGCAACCTTCCCTTTCACACTCTCGACGTTAGCACCTTTTCTCTTGGCCCCTCCTCCGATGTGACCTTGGGTGATGACCACGTGATTGCGGGCGTGGCCACAAGCGGTTTGAAGTCAAACTACTTTTGGGCCTGCAATTCTCCTCTAGCCTCCATGTGTCTTCCTGGTGAAACCACGGTATGGATTGTGGCCCACCCTCGAATTTTTAAAGTCCGCGCAACTCCTATCCCCGCAATGTGAGATGACCGTCGATCTCACAATCTTGACGGTGCTTTCAAACGTATGAACGAGATCTATTTCTTAGAATCAACGGTCCATATCTACCTCTCCTCGATTGACAATTGTGATCGATTCAGAATTATGGACTTTGGAACTTTCAAATCTCAAACCTTGGTTTCCTTTGCAAGGCAATCCTTTGGAGCGGAAGATCTGCTAACACTTGTCCCCTTCAATCAACAACCGCGATCTCTACGATTCTCTAAACTTCGGGGTTTTTAAGTCTCAAACCTCTCCCTTTGTCGTACTCCAATCTCTTGGAGTGGGTGATATGAAGACACCTATCCTCACAATCAACGGTCCTGCCTTCACTTCAAGTGGTTGACTCTTCAACTTGAATCAATGATTTGAGACCCTCCTCTCGACCAACGGTCGAGATCTCCTCCGGGTTTCGGATTTCGGAGATTTCAAATCTCAAACTTCACCCTCGTGCCAATGCTTTTATCCATAGGTTGTGATCAACTGACACATGTTCCCCTGGATCAACGACTAAGGATTACTTCAGGTCTTTATCTGGAGTACACGAATTCACACCACGTCTCCCCTGAATATGACGGCTAGATATCCCTTCGGGACTTTACCCGGAGCTCACAGATCTTCACCACATCTCCTCCATATTCGATGGCTCAGATTTACTTCGAGTCTTAGGGCCTTTGGGGTTAGAAAACCTCAGTTCTCAAACTAAAAAATCCGACGACAAATTTCCTGGAGCTCGCGATCTGGTG
Source organism: Picea sitchensis (assembly GCA_010110895.2). NCBI lineage: Eukaryota > Viridiplantae > Streptophyta > Pinopsida > Pinales > Pinaceae > Picea > Picea sitchensis. Next base: position 32,390 of record SNQJ01S0047049.1, on the reverse strand, counting down.
ACAAGTGTCCTTCGATAGATCGACGACTCTTGGCTCTTCGACACTCCGTGATTTGGGAACCTCAGACTTCAAACTTGATTCCTCCCGAGCTCACGATATCTGACGGCTCAGATTCTCCTTGGTGATCAAACGTCGGACGTTCACCTCGGATGATCTGATGGCTCAGTCTGCTTCAGATAGTCGAATGATGGAGATTTTACTTCGAAAATCCAGAACTCCGGACTTCGGAAGTTTCAAGTCTCAAATCTTGGTAGGTTCTTTCTCCTGTGTGTACGAAGTTTTAAATCTCACGTACCTAGTCTTGAATCAGACGACTATTGATCTTGGTGTTGTGATCCAACGGCCAATGTCTCTCCTCCTCTTGAGCTTTCAATTTCTCAGACTTAGAAGACTTTCCAAGTTTTCAAAGGTTTCGAAACTTTGCTCCCTCAAAGAGTCCGACTCTTGGATCTCGTTAACACTTATGAAAAGTGTTATTCCTCCTAAGCTTGGTATTGTGAATACTTCTACTTCCCACACACTCCTTTCATTTTATGGATTTCTATAACTTAGATTTGAAGGATTTCTCGAAGAGAAATTCCTCTCGGCCTCTTGGCGTTCTCCTTTTGCTGGTTCTTCGACTTCTTACAATGTCCCTTCGATGCTTAGTCAAACCTCGGATCTGTGCACTCCTTGCACCAGATCTTTATGCAAGGTTTGAATTCTTGCGGGCGACTGTGCACACCTTGCACCAGTCTCTTTGCACTCCTTGCAAAGGGAAGTTTCGTTCTATCTCTTCTGAGCTTCAGAACCAAAACATATTTCGTCAATGCACTCCTTGCGTTCTGTGTGCACACCTTGCACCACTTTCAACATAAGAGAAACAATTGAAACTTATCCTAACATTCACAGTTCCATCTACTCATAATGGAATTCATTCATTCATTCATGAAAACACAATAACAGAGATTTGCAAGAAATGTCTGTACCATGCATTGGGTCAATTTTCCTCTGTTATATTCAAAAGTGAAAATGGCTACAACTATAATCAAAACAAAAACTGAAAACTCAGAAATCTCCTACTAACTTGCAGCTAGCCTCATTTGGGCGTACAAAACTTCTATTTATCTTAGAGGGTTCTTAGGGTTCCCCCTGACTACTTGTCTACTCCAAAAACCTAACCTAACGACTATCTTAGATCAGTCATATTCCAGAGTAGGAGTGAAAACTCCCACTTCCCTCGCAATCGTTCAAGCGTGCTTCAAAGATTTTTCTGATGCCGAGTTTAGGCGTGCTTCAAAATCGTTGATTTTAGACGTGCCTTAAAATATTCGTCGAGAATGAAAGCGTTGATATTCCGAAAATATTCCCATGCACTGAGTGGTCCTGATCTGTGTTCTTGCCAACGATGCTCCTGCATCATACTCCCCTTGAAAAAAATTCATGGACTCCTGTCCATGAGCTCCTGCACCAACTTTCCATTCTTTTGGATAGCATCTTCATTTTACAAACTGGCATCTTTGATTGGGTGTCCCTTCCACTTGATCAGATATTCAAAATAAGTCTTCCTTCTGGTCGTCTTGCCAATCCTCTGATCAACAATCTTCTCCATCTGTGGTTTTTATGCTATGGGCATTTGTTTCTCCCACTGAATCTTCTCTTGATCTTCTGATCCCTCTGTGTCATCTTTCCTGTAAGGATACAGGTCTAAAACATTTAATATGGGCTATATGCCCACATCATCTGGAAACTCAATATCATAGGCCTTTGCATCAAACTTCCTCAAGATCTTACATGGCCCTATCTTCTTCATATTTAACTTGTTATATGTTCCCCTAGGGAACCTTTCTTTCATGAGATGTGCCATAACCTGATCTCCTACTTCAAATTGAAGTTCTCTGCGGTGTTGATCAGTTCTACGCTTGTATTCCTGGTTAGAACTCTGCAACTGTCCTCTGATCTGGCTATGCAACGTCTGCATTTCTGTAGTAAAATCTTCTACTCCAGCGCTCCTGATCTCACTTTTTTCCAAGTCTCTCAACTCAGATACTCCCTTGGGTTGCATTCCATACAATATTTGGAATGGGATCTTTCCTGTGCTCCTTTTTGGTGAGTCATTGTATGCAAATTCTGCTTGTGGCAGAATCTGATCCCACTGATTATGAGGCTCAATGACCAGACTTCTCAATAGATTTCCCAAACTTCTATTTACTACCTCAGTCTATCCATATGTATGAGGGTGATAAGTTGAGATGAAGGACAAATATTTCCCCAACTTCTTCCACAATGTTCTCCAAAAGTGACGAACAAATTTTGTGTCTCTATCCAAGACAATGCTTCTGGGTAGGTCGTGAAGTCTCACAACTTCCTTGAAAAAAATATTTGCAACATGTGTTGCATCACTAGTCTTTTGGCATGGGATAAAGTGTGCCATATTTGAAAATCTATCCACCACCACAAATATGGAATCAAATCCTCTTTGTGTTCTTGGTAGTCCCAACAAAAAATCCATGCTTATTGCATCCCAAGGCCTCTCTGGTATTGGCAATGGTTGATACAATCTAGTGTTCCTTCTTTTTCCTTTTGCATGTTGGAAGATTCTACATCTGTTCACAAACTTTATCATGTCTGTTCTCATACCTAGCCAATAGTATGAACTACTCAACTGTGCAAATGTTTTATCATGGCCAAAATGTCCAGCCAATCCTCCACTATGTTTTTCCTTCAAAAGGTTATCCCTCATTGAGCATTTTGGTATGCACAACTGATTTCCCTTGAACAACAATCCCTCTTGAATCATATACTTTGTCCACTGGATTTTGTCTCTCAGCACAGGATTTGCACATGCTTCATATGCTTCCTTGAAATCTGTATCATCACAATACATGTCCTTAAGGTGTTCAAACCCCAAGGTCTTCACTTGAAATTCCTGCAGAATCAAACATCTCCTACTTAATGCATCAACAACTTTGTTAACATTCCCAATAATATGTTTTATGACCAAAGTAAAATTATGCATAAACTCAACCCATTTTTCATGCCTCTGATTCAATTTTTCCTGTCTAGTTATGAATTGTAAGGCCTGGTTATCGCTATACAAGACAAATTACTGTGGGACAAGGTAATCTCTCCACTTATTCAAGGCTTGAATTATGGCATATAAATCCTTATCATACGTGGAGTATTTTATCTTGGTCTCATTCAACTTCTCACTGAAATAGGCAATAGGTCTATTATCCAGGCTAAAAAATTCTCCATTTGCAACTCCACTTGCATCACATCTCACCTGAAATGTCTTTTCAAAATTTGGCAAGACCAGAATTTGTCATTTTATTATTTTCTCCTTTAGTATATTGAAGCTCCTCTTGGCTTCCTCTGTCCATTTAAAATACTTTTTCTTCTTCTTGACTGTATCCATCATTGGTGCACAAATTCCACTGAAGTCTCTGATGAAATTCCTATAGAATCTTTCTAATCCATGGAAGCTCCTTACCTCAAACATACTCTTCAGTGATGACCATTCTTTGATTTCTTTCACCTTCTCTGGATCCATCTTTAGTTCATTTGAAGAGATCACAAAACCCAAGTAAATGATTTTTGTCTTCATAAAAGAGGACTTCTTCAGATTTATCAACAACTTCTCCTGCTGTAGTCTCCTCATCACTAGTGTCAGGTTCCTCAAATGCTCCTCTTTAGTCTTGCTAAAGATCAATATATCATCCAGATATACAACCACAAACTTGCCAATGAAATCTTTCAGTATCTCATTCATCAGCCTCATAAAAGTACTTGGGGCATTTGTTAAGCCAAATGTCATAACAAAGCACTCATACAAAACTTCATTTGTCTTAAAGGTTGTCTTCCACTCATCACCTTCTCTCATTCTAATATGGTGATATCCACTTTTCAAATCTATTTTAGAAAAGAAATTGGCTCCACTTAAACAGTCCATTAAATCATCCATTCTTGGTAAAGGAAATATGTACCTGATGGTGATCTTGTTAATGGCTCTTGAGTCTGTACACATTCTCCATCCTCCATCCTTCTTTGGACTCAACACAGTTGGTACTGTGCATGGACACAATCTCTCTCTGACCAAACCCTTGTCTAATAGTTTCTGGACTTGGTTCTTCACTTCCTCATTCTCTCGATGTGTCAATATGTATGTTGCTTTGTTCAGAAGACTTACTCTTGGTATCAAGTCAATATGGTGGCTGATATTTCTGATGGGTGGCAATGAGTTAGGTAGCTCATCCACCACTATGTCAGCAAAATTATCCAACAATTCTTGAACTTCTTCAGGCAAATCATCCATTTAAGTACTTGTAAGGATAACTCTGGGTTTCCTCACCACAACAAACTGCATCTCCTATTCTTTCATGACTTCCTTCAGGAGTTCCTTTCCACTCATGAGAAGTATGATCGTGCTAGCTTCCTCTTTCACTTTCTTCTCCTCTATTGGCAACAACATGTGTGTTCTACCATTCTTCTCCAAGGTGTATGTATTCTTCCTCCCATCATGAATGACATTCCTGTCAAATTGCCATGGTCTTCCCAACAAAATATGGCATACATCCATGGGAATTAGATCACATAGAATTTCATCTCTATATTCTCCTATCTTAAATTCAACCAAGCATTGTTTAGTAACTATTACCTAGTGTCCTTTTTGCAACCATGAGACTTTATATGGCTTCGGATGTGCAGTTGTCTCCAAATCCAATTTCTCCACCATATCTGTGGATACTAAGTTGTCAGTTCTCCCACTATCAATTATCACTTTGCATACTCTATCTTTAGTCTTGTAAGCTGTCCTGAAGAGACTATTCCTGTGCACTGGATTTTCAACTTTTTCCTCTGGTTTTAAGAGAACCTTCCTCAACATTAGGGATCTTCCATCCTCAGCTCCTTATGCTTCAACATTCCCTCTTCGTGCTTCTCAAATGTGAGCTTCACCTCCTCCTTATTTATTTTTATTGAGACATTCCCAAGACATGTGCCTTGTCTTTCCACAAGCATAACATCTTACTTCTCCTCCTCCTCTTCTTCCTCTTCCTCTAGAAGAACTTATTCCACCACCCTATATTCCTCGGGAAATTCCTCCTCTTTCTGAGTGAATGTGTGGTTTCTCAGTCTCATCCTTAGACTTATGTCCCTTGTCATGGGTAAATCCATTTCTTTTTTTGGGGGCTGGGATTTTTCCTCTTCCTCACTGGCTTTTTTTTCTGGACAACTTCTCCTCTGCCTTCAGTGCAAACTGATAAGAATCCTCCACTGTATTTAATGACATCATGGTGAGCTCATCCTGGATTTCATATCTTAGGCAATTTATATATCTCACAACTTTTTATTCATCTCTCTCTCTCTTTGTCTAGTTCCGATGTTCAACCTGTAGAACTCCTCTGTGTTCTCCTTCAATTTCATCCCCTTTTGTCTCAGGTTTTGCATCCTCCTGAACAGATTGATTTGATAATCTTTGGGCATGAACATAGCCTTCATCTTGGATACCATTCCGTCCCAATTATTTATCTTATGCTTTCCTTTTCTTCTCCTCTCAGCCTGTAATTCATCCCGCCATAGTGTTGCATGTCCTTTTAGCCCGGTGACAACTTGTTTCACCCTTTTCTCTTCATATGCCTCTTCATAGTCGAAATGTTTGTGCATGGATATCACCCAATCCAACAACTCTTCAGCATCTAAATTGCCTTCATACATTGGGACCTCTATCTTGGCTCTGCCTCCCAATCTAGCAATTGCTCTCAGCAAGCGTTCTTCGACAACATTCCCTCCTGCAGCTTCTTCAACTTCTACTTCTTCTCTCTCTACATCGTTGATGTCTCCAACATCAAGTTCTCTCCTCTGTGTTGCCTCCATCACCTCTAATATTTCATAAATTTCTCGCATCTCCCTTTCTACAACCCGATTGGCTAAAGGTGGTTCCGCTCGTCTCCTTGGTGGCATTGTGTTCACTGTTTGTCACACATAGAGTAGAACTTCTAGTTATTCTATATCCTCTCATTTTCCTACTGTCTGGAAGAAAAAATTCTCTCTGATACCACTTGGTGTAGACCCCCTTCTCTCCTAAGGGTTGCGTGACCTCCCAGTAAAGATCTTCGATTCTAGAGTCAGTTGAATCTCTGAAACCCCACTGGTCTCATTCTGTGTTAAACACAGGTCCTCTCAGCTCCATTCACAAGATTCACAACACCCGTGACCTTCCCTTTCATGCTATGCAAAAAAATCATAGTATCGGGTGTTATCGCCTTTTCTCTTGGCCCCTCTTCTTATGTGACCTTGGGCGATGTACACACGATTGCAGGTGTGACCACAAGCGGTTTGAAGTCAAACTACTTTGGGCCCACAATTCTCCTCGAGCCTCCACGTGTCTTCTTGGCGAAACCACACTATGGATTGTGACCTGCCCTCAAATTTTTGAAGTCCACGCAACTCCCGTCCCCACAATGCGAGATGATCGTTGATCTCACGATCTTGACAGTGATTTCAAATGAATGACCGAGATCTATTCCTCAGAATCAATGGTCCATATCTCCCTCTCCCCGATCTATGGCTGTGATCTATTTGGAATTCTGGACTTTGGAACTTTCGAATCTCAAACCTTGGTTTCCTTTGTAGGGAAATCTTCCAGAGCGGAAGATCTGTGCACTCCTTGCACCAGATCTTTACACAAGTTTTGAATTCTTCTAGACAATTGTGCACGCCTTACACCAGTCTCTTTGCACTCCTTGCAAAGGGAAGTTTCGTTCTATCTCTTCTGAGCTTCGAAACTTTAACGTATTCCATCAATGCACTCCTTGTGTTCTGTGTCACCTTGCACCATTTTCAATAGAATAGAAAAAATTGAAACTTATCCCAACATTCACAGTTCCATCTACTCATAACGAAATTCATTCATTCATTCATGAAAAAACAATAATAGGGAATTGCAAGCAATGTTCGCACCATGCATTGGGTCAATTTTCCTCTGTTATATTCAAAAGTGAAAATGGCTACAACTATAATCAAAACAAAAACTGAAAACTAAGAAATCTCCTAGAAGCTTGCAGTTAGCCTCATTTGGGTGTAAAAAACCTCTATTTATCTCAGAGGGTTCTTAGGGTTCCCCCCGACTACTTTTCTACTCCAAAAACCTAACCTAACGACTATATTAGATCAGTCATATTCCAGAACAGGAGTGGAAATTCCCACTTCGCTTGCAATCGTTCAAGCGTGCTTCAAAGATTTTTCCGGCGCTGAGTTCAGGCGTGCTTCAAAATCGATGAGATCAGACATGCCTCAAAATATTCTCCGAGACTTCCAGCATTGAGATTTCAAAAAGAGTCCCATGCGCTAAGTGGTCCTGCTCCACGTGATTTCCAACGATGCTCCTGCATCACCAACCATAACGCAAAGAAGAATACTCCCAATGAAACCATAAACAATGTTGAGTTACCAATCCAACACAAGGAGGCAGTGTCGGTATGCCCAATTCCATTTCTCAAATCAACCAATTTAAACCATGCTGATCTATCCAATCAACTGTCGCAATAAAAGAATACAGTGATTATACAACAATCATCGTTTCCAATTTCAACTCTGTAATCAACCCGATCAACAGAGACGAGCCCATAATCAAACCATTGTTGACTCTACTCCACCAACTCATAACAGTCAACAATATACCCAACATGATATAACTAGTTCAATCTATCAAAATCAGGCTTAGAATAATCAAGGGTTCGCTTGGTGGAACCAACAAAAGGAAACTGAAGTCGACCATACCAACAGTAGGTGAGAACCCTTTGAAACAACATGGTGGACACACAGACCATATAACCATTAACTTGTATGACAGGGTGATAATTCACACTAGGTAGGAGAGACTATGAATAGAGGAGTAGAGGCTCCTTATCGGCTAGTAATAACCCCGAGAACACACATGGGCATAACCCTTGTGGTTTTCCCCAAAAAACAAATAATGCTGGTAGAAATGTAGAGCTGTGTAATAGCAACCAACCCTAAAACAAGACTCTTGGCATAATAGCCACCATAACCAACTCCGCAGAAACCAAAATCATAAAAATATCCCACAACTCAGTGGAAACGAAATGCAGTGACCCAAGGTGGTTCAAAATCAAACACAACAACCCCATAACACCAAATACAACTGGGTATGGTTACAAAACTATGAGGATACGACCAACAAGTCTAGATGGAATGAAACCCTCCAACAAAACCCGATAAAGACAACAGAGAGCCTTCATGGATTCCACCACATGAAACAATAAATGAAATTCCAACTCCAACCATCAATTTTCCCATTTGCAATGAATAACACACAAGCAACCATTCCATAGAAACATCAAGAGCTTACATAGTTTCCAGCCTAAAGAAAAGCAAAAACCAATACATCACCGAGCCAACACCTATTTCATAAACAGAGTGAGTTCATGGATGGCAAAAAAAACATATATGTAACCAGATTTTCCTTAAAAATGTGATCTTGGTGGAGCAGTTCCTTTTTCACCCGAATATCGAAGCTTAATCACAACGAAAAACAATTGAACAATAGCCAAGCTAGGGTGGCAGCCAGTGGGAGAGGTATGGAGTGACATGCAGTAAATGCACGTTACTTCCATCCTCTACTCATTCAATTATGTAGTACATTCCAACCAACCAACATTAACCCATTCGATTAATCCATTGCATCGAAACTAACATCCATTGCTTGCCAAATGCACCATCCAATTCATACTAACCAATGTCCAAAACCATAACATATATCACATGCACTTCATATAACTCAAATAATAATCGTATAGCCACTAAAATTGCTAGTTAGGACTAACATACATTTCCTTAATTTCAATTTCATATAGCATAGCATGGTATAGCATAGTCCTTCTTGGATTTTTTCCCATATTGCTCTTGTTTCTTATTATAACTAGCATGTGTTTTGTGCAGGTACAACATGTGACAAATTATGGATACAATAGAAATTGTAATAATAGTTAACATAAGCCATCATGCCATGGAATTTAGAGTTTAGAGCAACATAACCAACACATAACATGCCTTATCCATCTGCCATTATGTCACAAATAAAACCAACATTCCATCGACAATCATGTAGAACCCTGTAAGCAATGTCGAACAACAACATAAATATCAAATAAGAACCTCATATGATCCTCCAATATACAAGGGGGTCCCACCCACTAGTATTATATATATCATTGGCTTATAATAATAGGCTTTTAGCAACACTTTGCGGGTGGAATCCTCGTTGTGATTTTTATCGTCAACAAACTGGCGACTCCATAGAGAAATTTGTTTCCAACAAATTTAAAAATAAGAACACATGGTTTCACAGATCAAGAAGATATAACTAAGATGATTATGCAACAGGGGGAAGTGAGAGGATTTAATGGAAAAATGACTGGGAATTTGGGAATAACTCATGAAAAATGTTAAGTATGAGGGGGTTTATCCCTGTATGCATAATCATTCAACCAAAACCTTCTCTTTACTTGAAGGAGAAAATTTTATGGACTTTTTCCTTTAAATTCTCAAATGGATGAAGAAATGGAAATCAAAAGCAGGAGATAACCAAATTTTTTTATAAGACAACAATGAAAGCAGATAACAAATTCAAGTGCTTTCAGGGGGAACATTGTAACAATTGTGTAAGATTGATTGTTATTAACTAACAATATCTTGCAGGAGTGTCACTGTGGCAGAACTAATCCAATATCTTATCATTGACCAAAAATCAACTGGAGGATGGAAAGCAATAAAAATCATGACAGAATTAAGACTACAAATTTTAAAAGAACAAAAAATAAAATGATAGAAATGCAAGTACAATAGGAAATTATAAAAATAAAAATAAAAGATCAAACTACTGTAAAAGCATAAATGAAAAGTAGTGGAAAATGAAAGAAGAGCTAGAATACTAATATACAAAAATCCAAACAACGTTAAAACTTTCAAGTTGGTTCCACGTCATGTTTCAAGTGAGAACTGTTAGTATTGTAGGATAAAAATCATTCCTGTAAATA
>SNQJ01S0047049.1:0-14811 GCA_010110895.2 Picea sitchensis | reverse complement strand
CATGAAAGTGGCTGGATCATTTGTCAAACCAAAGGGCATGACCAACCATTCAAAAAGGCCTTCCTTTGACTTGAAGGCGGTCTTCCATACATCTGTCTATTCTATTGGGACTTGGTGGTAGCCAGACTTTAGATCAATCTTACTGAAGTATTTGGCCCCTATGAGTTGATCAAGGAGGTCGTCAGTTCGTGGAATTGGGTATTGGTTTCTGATTGTGATTTAATTCAGAGCCCAGTAATCAATGCAGAGTTTCCAGGTTCCATCTTTCTTCTATACCATCATGATTGGGCTCCCACAAGGTGATGAGATAGGACGTATGTGCCCCTTGTGGAGTAGTTCTTGGATCTATCGCTTGTTCTCTTCATTCTCTAATAGAGAGCGGAGATATACTGACCCATTGGGCAGCGGTGCACCGGGATCATATCGATGGGGTGCTTGACCTAGCAGTGCAGAGGTACCTCGATAGCTAAGGAGAAGATATTCGAGTATTCTTCCATGACCTTATCTACTTGCTTCTGCTATGTGCAGAGGTCGGTCGTAGAGACTCTAGATGTGGCTGTGATCTTTCACTCATTCTGAGAGAAAATAAAAAAGAAGACAAACTTCCCCATCTATGAGATGACCTTCTTGCTTTGTGTTGAGCACTCAACACACCCTAAAAGTCTATGTTCATTTTTCACTTTTTGGGCACCATTTGATCCTTTGTGCTATCTGTTTTTCCTTCAGTATGAAACTAATACCTGCGCTTATTTTCATATTTGATTTTTCTAAATTTTGCTTGAACATACAACAAAGAATCACCTTAACCATTAAAGGATACTTAATGACTACTTAAAGAATCGTCCAACTAAATCTTTCCCCAATACGCTTAGAAGTTCGACATTGGTAAAGGTTAAGCATAAAAAAAATTGTTTGATAAGTTTAAAATAACCGAGCACCGATCTTCATCGGCGTCTACAGACGAAGGTATTTCATTTTTGCTATTAAAATTTGACAAGAGTATCACTGAAAGCCGATCCGTTTGGCTTCGGCAGAAAAACAAAAAGGTAAGCTTCGTGCAAGGAGAGGAGTGGTATCGCCGATTGCCGACACCGACGTGATTTTGACGTCGGGGAGTTACAAAACAAAATACACATTAATTGTACATTCTAAAGTGTCGATCCCAGACCTCCAAGCCGGAAAGATACGACGTGATAACACGTTTTAACCCCCAGATTCGTTAGGTACAACACATTAAAGGTGTTAATAAAATTGTGGATTGCCCATTAGTTGCTAATCCGTGCGTGAATCAAAAGAAATTGTTTAAACTTGTCGATACAATGCATCTGCCTCTGCGTCTCTACTGTCGACCAGTTACAATTTAAATTCAGGGAACCGATGGTAGTTTATTTTTGAATTTCATTCATTACTCGTATTAAATGGTTGATATGATGAATAGAGTCTCTCCTGTTATATGCCATCGAGGTCATTGTGTATGATCCTATTCTGCACGACAAAGAGTTTATAATGAACAGAGGAGCAAGGCTAACGATCAAGAGAAGTCGTCAAGAGTTAGTACTAGAAAACTAGCTTAGCAAGCTTTATAGGTATGTATCCACTCGTGGTGTTTTAAGCTTCATTTTATGTTCTCGACCCAAATCCTCTCTGTACACATGTTTAAAGGATGTTTTAATTGCAGGAACAATGCCTCTGAAGAAACCCTCCACCAGGAAGTCCCCAAGAGTGCCAAAACTGCAAGAACTAAAAGCAAGAGAGGGTTCCTCCCCAACAGTTGCAAGACAATTATAATTCTCCCCCAAATCGGTGCCCCTCAAAAAGAAAGCTACCAAGGAGGCCTTCATTCAACCCCCAGCCTTCGGGGACACAGAGGCAAACATTGGAGCCAAAACAACATTTCCTCACTGGGAAGAATCTTTTAAGAAGATCAAGAAATAAGAACCCCTCGAGTATACCCCACACATCAATCCTGATACAAGGAAGCTCGATGATGATTTCCTCCCAAACCTCTGTAGGGATTATCTACACATGGTGGAAAGCCAAAATCTGATGTTCCCTTGTATTGAGCTCCTAAAGTGGCTCATTGACCACACCAATGCACATAAATTTTTGATTAATGATCATAATGGTGGATGCATCGGGGTTTTCTTTCCATCAGAGGTTCAGAGTTACTACAAACTCAGGGATTCAGAAGAAAAACTAAGCATTGATTTCGTTCTAAGTTTTTATGCATCACACAATACCAGCAAAATCGTGTCATGGTGGTGGAGGGAAGACAAACAATTCACGAACCATACTGTCGGCTAGTACCCAATGACCAATATAATGGAACCATACATATACTTGATGTCTCTTCTCTGCAGGTTGCATGGGGAGAAAGATTTCTCTTGGTTTTTAGAGGTTGGATGCCCCTAGCTTATACGGTGGCCATTTCAGGCATGGGTTTTAATTGGGGTGCCATCATCTCCAAACAATTGAGCACCTGCATAAGACAAGCCCATATGCCAAAGGAAGGGGAAACCCCCTCCTTCTACATGGCCTCATATCTACTAGACATTATATGCGGCATGAACGTTTTCAATGGAATTAACTTGAACTGACACTCCTCAGAGCTCCCGGTCCATGTATACTCTAACATCTTATGGGATAATAGGTACAAAAAATCCTATGCTCTGATTTGTGACTTGTTTATTGCACGTATCTATTTTTTGTTGTTCAGGAAAGAGTGCCCTAGGTTGTCAAAAGAAAAAAAAAAGGTTATATCCAAAGTGGGTCACTAGTATCTAGACGAGTGTGAAACCTACATCAGGGTTTTTGGAGCCACAGGGGCACCCCATTTGTTACCCATATTTGTTCCCGACCGACTAGTGTTAGGGGAAATTTTCTACCAGACCATCCTGTAATGATACAATGCCACTTTAGTAAAGGAAAAGAAGTGGGCCTTCATTCCGTATGTGTTTCATATTGTCTTCTACATGGTCAAAGATATCGTGCATGCTAAGCAAGAAGGCCTGAGTCAACTAAAATTCCATTTCCACACCGACCGATTTCACAAACACGATCCCAAGGGTCTAGGTCTACAACACACATTGCAGGTATCATCATGTTGGCCTTATGCCCATGATCGGTTTGAAGATGAAATTTTCATTGAAAACGCTAAAGATTGGGATAAAGTAGCATCAAGGCAGGCTGATCCTCGAACGACTAGGTTCAAAGCTATGAGTTGGGAAGAGAAAGCGACGTCTTTGGAGCTGACATCTCAAGAAATTCTCAGGACCCGGGAAGGAACTGTAGCGTCTGAATCGGGTGAAGAAATAGGCAATCCCCAAGAGGACATCGAGGTGACGACAGTTTATCAGGAATCCCTGTTACAAATAAGGGATTTCCCTGAAGTTCAAGCTAGCCAGGGGATGGGTGAAATTTTGTACCAACAAATCCAGCTGCTAATGAAACAGATGCAGGATGATCCGTACCTTATCATAACACCCACGTTTCTAACCGGTACCCAAGAACAAAGCCTTACAGATTCAAGAAGCCCCAAGTCCACAAATCTCAGGAACACCGATGGGTTAGGAAACACTGGATCCACAACCTCGTTGGTCAATTCCCATGTGGACAGGACAAATAAAATAGAGGTAGGCCAGGTGTCAATAGAAACATGACCACCTAATCCCCTCAGCAAACTTATACATATATATAGCGAAAACGAAAGCCCAGAATCTTCTCATGACTCCTCGGTGCTTGTCCACGAGGAAAAGCATCCCAAGAAAGTTTTCTCCCCTCAAACAAAGTTCAAGACAAGAAGGTATCGCAAAAGGAAACATAAACTGAAAGTGGCCTCGATGAAAAATAACCAAATGAATTGAAAATCAAAGAGGATCCAAATGATGAGCCCGAACCAGAGGAGACAAAGAAAAGGTCCTCGCAAAAGGAAATCAGTAGTTTTGTAGCCGATGAGAAAGTAAGTAACGAGTCTATACTTGACACCTCCATTCTACCCAACACTTGAATCCCCGACGAGTGACAAGTAGGAGTTGGACCCGTAAGGTACAATGAGGAAGTTCGAGAGTCCAATCTTGAACAAATATACACCACCGATAGTTTGGGAAACAAACTAACATGGGGCGATCAATAGATACTTGAGCCAGTAGACGAGGTATAAAATATCTATGCAATCTCCTACGATCAAAAGAGGAAGGCCATTGTTCAAAGGACTGCAAAGAAAATAAGGATATCATTGGATCATTCCATCTTAGTTACCATAGAGGAGAACTTGATCAACATAGCAGAAGCTCGGATGTCTGAACTGGTTAGCATTGGAAGGGCCCTCTCAGAGGCCACCTTCGATAGAGCCAGGAGGGATGAAAAGGAACTAGTCGTTGCCTTAAAAGAGCTCGAGATCTTGCACCATCTTTCTGAATACTATAAAGGTGCCACACAGACCGTTGTGTATCTGAAAGGTGAGTTTGCAGGAGTTTACAACGAGTTCAAGAAGGAAAGGCACCTGTTAACTGAGAACATAGCTGAGTTCCGAGAGGACACTCTCATGGTCCTCGCGACATGCAAGGAGATGGAACGATGGTATGAAAGGGTGCAACAAATGGTAGAAATACTCGAGTATCTCGAGGCAGTCCAACAAGGACGAGATAAGGAAAAAACAGCATTTAGATGGTAGGAAAAAGTAGTCTTAATCACATGAAGCGATCCGCTGATTACTGGGATAATATGTCTTGGGACCCATATCGAGATATCCAAGAAAAATGGACTAGATGCAGGAAGCACTGGCATAAAGTTAACAAAATAATGAAAGATGCTGGGCTCCCCCGATAACTTCACCGACCTGAGTGACGTGCTCAAGCTGTATGCCGAACAAGATGCACTATGGACTGAAGGGTTTGCAAAGATAGCCGATGCGAGGCCAGGGAAAGTGCAACAATTCGCAGAACATCCGATAAGAGCCCAAACCATGCTACAACAACTGAACTCCAGTTTATTAAAGTACTGAGCGCATGTAGTGGACATCAGGGGAATATATGCGGCCCCGATGGAACAACATAGATTTCCATGGGCCCAAACTTGTGAAGACATGTTTGTCAGCTGGACTGAATACGAGAGGAGTCACCCTTTCCAAGAAGTATCTTAGGATGACTGTTAAAAAAGATGTTAGAAGATAACGCCACGTGGAAATTTTTGTTTTGTTTAAACTGCACTTAGCTGTTAGTTTTAGTTAAAAATTTATATTATAAATAAAGACACCGACCAATTAGTAAGAGGTCGATGGTTGTTGTAAGAACTCTTTTTTTGTTGTTGTTAAGAATTATTTTGAGACTGCTATGAATTGAGAAGTCCCTTTGGACCAAAGACAAGATATTTTCATCAATTGCATATGATTGGACTTAGAGAAGAACTACTTCCTATCCTGTTTCATGAATGATGCAGTAATGAGTAAGAGCAATTAATTATGTTGTCAAGTTATCTGGTGGAATGTTTTGATGTTCTTTACTTTAATGATGAAAATAAATCATTGTGTGATTATGTGATGCATGGTTATGGTAGATGAATTATTTTTCTTTCCATTATCTTAATACATATGTGATTTCTTTCTGATAGTTAGTGTTTCAGACAATAATTGGATGCTCACATGGTTAATGTATTAGTACCAGGCTTGTGGTATAGAGTAATTGTTTGCATGTTGAGCAGCGGGTTACCCAAGCTTAACCTCTTCCCCAATAGTTAAAACTTAATCTTGTTGTTTGTCAAGTTGGTTTATACTGGCTTGCATCTCTCACATCAGCCCCACCCAAGAGAAAATACAGAAGAAAACAGTCCTAACTGAAGGAAGATCCTTCACAAGAAAACACAAAAAAAATCACATCGATAAATTGGCCGGATCGCAAGATCTGGAGAACCATTACACTTTAAATGCTGTAGAGTCTAATTGGGCCTTGATGGTGGGTTTGGTTCCTACTGTTTAGTCAATGGATTTAAGACCCATCAACAAAATTGGCACTAGAAGGAGGGCCATTAGAATGGATGGCTCAATATATATTTTATCTATCATTTCAAACAACCAACAGATTCATAACAACCCACATGCATGGCTAGTCCTTCTCAAGACAACCCACACACATTGAGTATTCCTGAAACGGATAACTCACCCCAGCCCGAGGAAGAACCTTTTCACCCTGAAATACCTTACGCCCTTACTCACGAGGAAGTGAATCAATTCAGGAGAATCACTAGAGCCTACGCTCAACAGATCGATGCATTGTCCTTATCTCCCATCCTCCCTCGAAGAAAAAAACAAAGAATAACAATGGTTATCACTCTCGACAAGGTTTTCATACACTCCGTAGAAGACTTAATAGATTTTTCCATTATTGAAATCCAAGAACCTCTTGGTCTGATACCCGAAACGCCAGTCGACGACGTCTCCGAGCCAAACGAATTTTTGGAAGAAGAAGATTTTGAATCGGATTCCGAAGACATGGAGGGTAATAATAACCATGAGAAAGAAATAGAAATCCCACTCCAGAACAACCATCCCTGGTTGGTCGGAGACGTCATGGCCTTCCCTGGACGAATACATAATCTTCCTCGGCATTGGGAGAAGCTTCTTCCTAAGTACGACCCTGAAAATTCAGGTTTACCTGAAGATCATATCAAGAAGTTCATACTCGCGATTAGAATCATGAATGTTCAACATGAAGACGTAGTCTGGATACTTTTCCCCTACACATTTGAAAATTCAGCTTCCACGTGGTATTTTAATTTTCCAGTAGGTTCTATAACCAGCTGAACTAAGTTCCAGAAAAAACTTTCTAGATAAATTTGTAGAGGAAACCACTATGGGAGCCTTGATGGCTGATTTTTTCATGGCCACCATGAGTCTTAAAGAGAGGGTCAAATATTTCAATCAGATATTCACGACCATCTTAAAAAAATTCCAACCCACGAAAAAACCAACTCAAGAGTTACAAATCGAGGTCTACGCCAACGCGCTCCTGGATTCTATTTCTATGTTTGTAAAAAGAGCCACTAAGAAAACCCTGGCAGGAAATTTTGAAGAGGCCAAAATGATATAATTCTAGATGAAAGGATGTAAAGAAGGCCATGCCTCTCTAGTAAAGAAAGAAACCCAACCCCCTCCCAGGAGAGGACTCCTTTTGACTAGACCGTCGGGAAAACCGGTTGAACAAACTCCCGACAAGGGTAATGAAGATATAGAATATTTACAACACATGGTTAAAAAATTATCAAATGAAATCATAGACATGAAGAGAAGTGCATGAGAGGGAAACAAAGGCAAAAGGCCCTATAAGCCTTTCTTTAAAAGAAATCTTCCTTTCAAAGCAATTGAACCCCCCCAGCCAACTTAAATATTGATCTAGGGAATGTTGTGTATGATTATTTTTGTACTTATCATCAGGAAAACCACTTCAAAAGGGACTACCCTCAATGGGTACATGCCATGAATTTGATGGCCAATCATTTTCTAGATGAAGTCTCCCTGACCGAAAAGCCAAGCAGTTCGGTCATGAATATTGCTGACTAGGAAGAAGTTGACACACCACGAGATACAACCATGCTGATATGGGATCCCAACCTGATCATGCCTTCTGACGACTTATTTGAGTCTCAGGAACGACCCGCGGAAGTTTTAGTGATACAAACACACAATAAGGGTCCGCCTAGGTCGAAGATACTGACGCTGCCCAAGCCTCAAAGAGTAAGGTAAATCTTGATCGCCCAAAAACACCTTTCTCTCTCGGTAAGAAACCTATAAGAATTCATACCCGTGAATCACCCAAACTAGATTACAACGTGGTCGAAGATTTGAAGATGTTAAGGGATAATATATCTATCATGGACATATGTAGAATTCCTCAGCAGAAAGACTTTCTGCTACAGGATTTGAGCTCTAAACAAAAAATGGTGGCAGCGAGCGGCCCAGAAAGAAATCTGTCTTCCACCGACCCAATGAGCAAACCAACTGTGAACACCTGTTCAAGAGATAAGAAGGAAAAACCTTTTGTCCCACCGTTCCTCTTAACGTTTGAAGTATTCAATAGGAACCTTCACAATTGCTTGGTAGATTCTAAGGCATCTTCCAACGTGATGCCCTTGGCCATCTGCAAGAAATTGAATGTTGTTCCTCTCAATACTGATAAACATGTCATACAACTGGACAAGACCCAGGTCAAGGTCATAGGATAACTCAAACACTTGATGATCAGAATATCGACACACCCCACGTTTGTGCAAGTGATCGACATTATTGTAGTAGATATCCCAGAGGCATATGGGCTCTTACTGAGTCGAGATTGGTATGAAAATATAAATGGGTACTTCAGTACAGACTGGGAACACCTTTGGCTACCACTGAAGGGATACAAGAACATGATCATAATCGACAGGGAGAGACATCTAAAACATATGGTCACTGATTTAGAAACCCCTAACGAGCCCTTGTCCATGGATTTCCCCATACTGGGCAATTATTCCTGTGAATCCTACTTTGGAAATTCCCCCCCCATCCTATCCGATGTTCCTCTTACCCAAAACTTCGAATTGATTTTCCAAGAGAAATCGCTGATACCGAAAGGAGACACCCTTTTCTGCCAAAACCCGGCTCTAGAACTTGTGAAACAAGAGGTTGGGGAGCAAGAAACTAATAAGGGAAACGAAAATAGCAATTCATGTTAACAAATTTGGACCCTCTATTTCGATTGATCTAAATCTCAAGAAGGGTCTGGAGCAGGATGTATCCTCATCGATCCTATTGGCAAATGTCATTTCTTGTCCTGTAGGCTAGAATTCGAATGTACCAACAACACTGTCGAATATAAAGTTCTGGTACAAGGATTAAAAAAAGACATAGATTTGGATATCAAAGAATTGAAAGTTTTTGGGGACTCTGAAATTATTGTTAGACAAGTAAGAAATACTACATATTGCAATTCTCCTCATCTGAAGAACTATCAACAGGAGGTGCATAGGTTAGTAGAGAACTTTGAAGCTTTTAATATAACTGTGATCCCCAAAACAAAGAATACTCTTGCTGACTCCTTGGCCACAGTCGCTTTCAGGCTGTTGTCTTTAGAAGATTATGAAGCCTCTCGATTCACTGTGGGACTGCTCTACAAACCGTCGGTATCGAATAACAACTCCAATTGGAAAGTCTTCGAAGGAGATAAACAAATCATAAACTTATTGACTAACCAAGACAATTTCAAATATCTCACTATTGATGATCAAGAATTCCAAGAGTTGTCCACAAAAACCGATCCCCGGATGGGATGACCCATGGATAAATCAAAGGGACACACGATTCCAAAAGGGATAGCTAATCTAGAAAAATTATTTGACCTGAAAGAGAGATTTAAGGGACCCAGAAATGCAAAGACTAGTAGCTCTTGTCCCCTGCATGAAACTATAAATCTTGAAACCCCAGAGAATCCAAAGAATGTGAATCTGGGAAAGACTATATCTAAGGAAGAGAGGAAAGCTTACCTCAAATTATTCAGACAATACTAGGACGTCTTCAGGTGGTCCTGTTGTCTCCTCAAATAAATTGATTGAGATTTCTCTTTTTAGGTGATAGAGTGTGGTCCAAAAATCTATTTCTGAATTTCTTTAAGTGTGTTAGAGAGTCTATTTTCTGTAAATAAACTTGGACAAAACATTTGATTTGGTTTTTTCAAGCAAAAGAGAGAATCTCAGGTTTCGGTGGTTTAGGTGGGCCTGAAAAGCGCTCATTAACCACTGAAAGCCTTCGTTCTCGGTAGTTAAAAGGGAAAAAAAAAATCTCAGTTAACCATTGAAAATATTTCAACGTGCAAAAAGAAAAGTCATGTTTTCGCATGAGCTAGCTGTCAGTTGGCGTAATCATGAAGACATAACTGCCGAAACTCGATCGATTTGGTGAGGTAGGATGTTATTATTACATCTTATTGGGATATTGATTCTCTGTTGTCCTTTTAAAACACCATTTGTCATTTCATATGAAGGCTCGGCATAACACAGAATGTTAGGAGTTTGATTCTTGGCTAGCTGTATTGATTAGTCACATGGCTTATCATTACTTCAAGTCCCAAGGGGATAGGTTCATAATTACTCCAGTTAATCACCATTTCAAATCCATTCATATACAAATCAAATCCGAAACTATGTGTATTAGCTATAATTATGTGTTTTCATTAACCAACTCATACGCTGAAATCAATTGTCGTTGTTGCCAAGTGAAGCTCGAGTTCTGTTGCTGGTCATCAAGCCATCTTCCATACAATTCAAAGAAAATCTTGAGTCATCAGGTAGTCTTTAGAATCTCTCATTGTTTCAGTTCAATTATATCTCCTACCTGAATTTGAAATTCTCAGCCAATATCCAGTCTTTACTATTGATTAAAATCTGTTGAAGATTGAGTTTATGCAAATCAAACTCTGAGTCACCCTGTTTTGTGTCTTTTACCTCAACATACACTCTTAGTTCATCCTAAAATTTAGGTGTTTGTCCCCCTAGCTCACAGATTTTTGCAAAATTGCAGGGACAGTTCAACCAACTCATCAAATGCCGAAAGTTGGACCAACTCTCAGGTCCGAACTAGATGGAACTTGGTACTTGGAGGCACACCCTGAAGTGGCCGAATTCTTCAAGATGGTTGGTGTTTTCTCCTACTATAAAAATCTTGAAAACTTCCATCAGCATCTCTCAGAAGCATTTGCCTTATCATACGATGGAAGGAGGGATACAAAAGGGAAAAAAGTATGCTACAAAGAAGTCCCTCACCCCTAAGAGAAGTCGAAGAAAGAGGAGGGCTATCTCACCTCCAAAGGAACCAACACAGTCATCATCTGCCAAACGAAAGAGAGCCAAAAGGAAACTAAACTTTGGAAAAGAAGGTGAGCAAATAGAGGGTTTTGCTGAGGGAGATAACCCCTTGAACCTACCATACAATGACTCAGAGCCAGAGCAGGAGTTAGCAGAGACACAGGGTGACAAATAGGCTGAGCAAGTTGCTGAAGATTATCCCAACTTACCCTCACCAACTCCTCTAGATGAACACAATCAACCATTAGAAAAAGCTTCTTCAAGCAAACCTAAAACATCCAGGACTCAAAAAATCAATAAACTTCTGAAACAGATCTATGAGATGGAAGTTTTAGAAAGGGTCATTAAAAAGACAAATACGGAGTTGACTGAAAGAAATGAAGAACTTTATAACATTAACCAATCTCTCAAGGAAAAGCATGATAAAATCAAGGACAGGAACAGGGTGCTGATAAGAGAGAATATGAAGATGTACATGCAGCTTAGACTTTTCAGGCAAAAGTTAAAAGAATTCCAACCTCTAGCTCATAATCATACAGGTTTGGAAACCCTAGCCGAGTTAGCTACAACAATGGTAAACATACCATAGTCTTCAACAAAACAAACTAAAGTTTCCATATCTGTACACAGAAGAGCAACATCATCAAAAAGACCTTGAACACTCATCGAAGTAGCAAGGTATTTCAATTTTGCAATTTTAAAATTTTGGTGAAAGCTAAAACTTTCGGTGGTTTAGGCGAATAGGATGATTGTTCATTAACCACCAAAAGCAGAGCTTTCGGTAGTTAATACACCTAGAATTCATCTGTTTTAACCACCGAAACTTGTCACTCACCAAAGAAAGCTAAATTTTGCATAGATCGAGGTTTTACTAATCCGAATCATTTGAAAACACTTGTAATGGATAGATGTTGAATTATAGAGTCAGGTTCAAGATCCATTTTTGGGGCATAAGGATTAGAAAAGGTATTCAAGTTCGTTTTGGCATTTATTTTAGTGGCAACAAATTGGGGTTTGTTCACAGCTCAACAAATTCAAATTTCATTTTCCACAAAGATTCATCAAACAACCTTGGAAGGCTTATCTGCACTGCACATGGATTCTACAATATCAAAAGACCATGAAATGTGGAATTGACCTCATTTTGAGGATCATTCCTTATCTTTTTCAATTTAGTTTTGACTTTCCATCTTTAGCATATCTGATCCATTCTTTTAGGATCTGAAAACTATATTGTAAAGCTATAAAGCTGAAGACAGAATATGAACTAAGGGTTCAATTTTGAGTTCTATATTCTACTATTTTTGTATGAAAGACATTTTCTTTAATATATCAAGCCTGCAAGCTTCTTTCATTTGTTATTGTCAGACCCTCCTTCATCTTTGTCTATGCATATGAGTGGAATTTGTTCTTTGTCTCTGTTTAATGGTCCTATGGTAACTGTCATCTTACTTTTGATTGTTAAACAAGAATCATAAGCATATTTGGCTAGTTTTTTGACCCATCATATATATGGTTTATGTATGTTTTGGTTAACCGATTGGTTTTCTTATCCATTTGTTATACAAATCTATCTAATAAATAGCTCTTGAAGGCCTTGTATTGCATGAATATAGTTAGACTGTCTTGACGATACAATCCAGAGACTAAGATAATCATCTTGATCCAAACCCACACCCATTATTGAGAAAATAGTTTCCAAAAAGATTAAGTTACCAGGCATCTCTGACTTACAACCTAGGAGAGTTTCCTAGAGTGATAATAGGTCCTATAGGGATTTGAAAACGTATGATACCCACATCATTCAACACACCATCCCTTTAAAACCAGAAGTGAAACCCTTCCAACAAAATCTCTGAAAGTATCACCCATCCCTGGAATCTCTCATGTATTAGGAATTAAAGAAACTTTTAGATGCCAAGATCATTTTTCAGGTTAGGTATTCTGCTTGGGTAGCGAACCTTGTTCCGGTGAGGAAAAAGTCAAGAGAAATCCGCCTATGCGTAGATTTTAGGAACCTCAACAGGGCTTCAGAAAAGGACAATTACCTAGTCTCGTAGATGGAACAACTCTTGCAGGTCGTGTCGGGCTCGAAGATTTTCTCTCTACTAGACGGTTTCTCAGGATACAACCAAGTCCTTGTTTTGGAGGAAGATCATTTAGAAACCACTTTCCGAACCAAATGGGGAACCTTCGCTTATAAGCGCATGCCTTTCAAGTCAATTAACGAAGGAGAAACATTCCAAAGAGCCATGGACGTAGCTTTCCGGGGAATAATCAATAAATGTGTGGTAGTGTATCTAGACGACGTAACAGTGTATTGGAAGAAGAGATAAGAGAACATCAAACACTTAAATCATATTTTTGAAAGGTGCAGGAAATACGGTATATCCTTAAACCCTAAGAAAACTATCTTCGGTGTCGAGGAAGGTAAGATGTTAGGTCACATTATATCCCAGGCAGGGATTCGCATAGACCCGTAAAGGATTAAAGCCATAACTCAACTTCCCTTACCCCATAACAAGAAAGCTATGCAGTCCTTTTTTGGGAAAATCAATTTTGTGAGGAAATTCACTCCCGACTTCGCAGAAATCATCAAACCCTTACAAAAGATTATTCACAAAGATGTTGAATTTAAGTGGGATGATGAGAGAAAAGACACCTTCAACAATATCAAGGCTTCCATTTCCCGGGCCTGGATGTTGCAAATTCTTGATTTCAATAGATATTTTTTCCTTTATACTTTCGCTTCCGATGAATTGATAGCTACGGTCTTGACTTAGAATAATGATGACAAAAATGAAGCCCCGGTGTCATTTATGAGTACTAATCTTTAAGGAGATGAGCTTAATTATCCTGCTATAGACAAATAGGCCTATGCGGTTTATAAGGCAGTGAAACATTTCAGGTCTTACATTCTCAAGAATCACATTAAAGTAATTGTTCTGCACCCTGCAGTCCAATCCTTGTTCACCCAACGGGAAATGAGGGAAAGAAGTGGTAAATGTATGGTAGTAGTCCAAGAATTTGATCTAGATATAAAACTAGTAAAAGGAAAAGGTTTGTGCAAGCTTGCAGCCGAGGCCTAGTATCAAGTAAATAAAGATCTTGGATGGGATAACGAAATGGAACTATGTTCTGGTGAAGTAGCATACATATCCCTAGAAAAATACTTCTGGTATAAAGATTTAACTTATCTTCTACATCACGGAACTTGTCCAGAAAACCTCAACCCTAGAGAAAGGAGAGCCCTGAGATTAAAATCTGCACAATATTGTCTTATAAATTCAGTGCTCTTCCAGATCAATTATGATGGGGCACTATTAAGATGTCTCAAACGAGAAGACGCGGACACAGTACTGAAATAACTCCATGATGGCCTCACTGGGGGACATTTTGCAGGAAACACTACCGCTCATAAGATTCTGAGAGCCGGCTATTATTGGCCCACCTTGTTCAAAGACACTCATACTTACGCTAAAAACTGTAAGACTTGTCAAATAAGCGCTGGAAAGGAGAAAAGAGAGGCGGTCCCACTCCAACCTGTTACTGTCTCTCAGCCTTTCGAGTAGTGGGGGTTGGATATCATAGGAGAAATCACACCTAGCTCCTCAAAACTACACAAGTACATTCTTACTGCCATCGACTATTTCACAAAATGGGCAAAGGCCATCCCTCTGACTCATGTAAATGAGAAGGTAGTGATCCAATTCATAGAACATAAGATGATCACGAGGTTCAGTGTCCCTTCTGTTCTTGTCTTTCATAACGCAACTTACTTTTCTTCCACCTTATTGACAGAGTTCACTCTCGACAAAGGAATCATAATCAAGTACTCCACAAATTACTATCCCCAGGGAAATGGTGTGGCTGAATCAACTAATAAAAACCTGGTAAGGATATTAAAGAAGACAGACATGGATAACCAAATAAATTGGCATAAGTTAATCTATAATGCTCCATGGTCCAATAGGGCCACACCCA